>JANQDE010000265.1:12280-35724 GCA_037157785.1 Cephalotes varians
CCAAGCAGATAGGATATGTTATTTTTTTAATAACCATTACTGTCTATACACCCCACTGTCCACATGGGTTTTTGTGACAGATTATGTATTTTAATAGTAATTAAACACTGTCTAGGTTGCAACTTCTAGGCAGTTAGATCCCAAGC
Organism: Cephalotes varians; assembly: GCA_037157785.1. NCBI lineage: Eukaryota > Metazoa > Arthropoda > Insecta > Hymenoptera > Formicidae > Cephalotes > Cephalotes varians. The sequence continues at coordinate 12,427 of JANQDE010000265.1, forward strand.
AGATAGGATATGTTATTTTTTTAATAACCATTACTGTCTGTACATCCCACTGTCCTCATGGGTTTCTGTGAAAGATTATGTATTTTAATAGTAATTATATACTGTATGGGCTGCAACTCCTAGGCAGTTATGTCTCAAGCAGATAGGATATGTTTTTTTTTTGTTCGGGGCGCCGTAGCCGTATCAATGTAGTCAATTGGGACGGTGGTCAATCGGAACGGTGGTCAATCGGGACGGTGGTCAATCGGGACGGTGGTCAATCGAGACGGTGGTCAATCGAAACGTAGTCAATATCAACGTGGTCAATCGAGACTGTGGTCAATATTAACGTGGCCAAACGGGTGCTACCCGAAATACATGGTTCTCGATTATCATGATTTACTGTTTGTTATTTATGCTTGCAATTTATATAGTCTGTGTGATTTATATAATCTATATAATATCTTTATACCGTTAATTATTATAGGAAACATTCTTTCTCTTTTGCTTTCTCTTTGGCTTGTATCGAGGTGGATCGAGTAGCTGAGATACGAACAAATGATTGAGAGTTGAGAGAGAAAAACATTTTATTTCAAATTTAACATTTATCGTTTCTATTTCGTTTTTTGTAGATTTTTAAGATGTTTTTAAAACTGATTGCTGTATATAATTTGTTGTGTGTGATATCTAGCCTTTATCTATATTTCTTTTTTATAATATATTAGCATAACTGTTAATAAAATGTTTTATTTTTTAATCTTGACAGGTAATATTTTGTTTTATAGGTATCTGCGTTTGTCATGCCAGGAATCATAATAGCCATAAAAATAAATAGAAAACTATAAGCAAAATAGGACATTCCGATTATTATATAAATATGCGTTTCTTTCATATTTTGTAAGCGTTATGTATTGGTAGATTAAAGAAAGACATTTGCTTTCTTTCTTCGATTTATAGTATTATACTTAATATTTTTTTTTAATTTTAAAATTAGTAATCATTATATTTAGCATAATTTTGTATGTATATGTTTGTAATGCGTATATATTTGTAATGTTTTTTACAATAAATTATCTTTTCCATACTCAAAAATTGTATTAGTGTGTCATAATTTGATTTCTGTTTATTAATTATGTGTTAATATAATAATGTGTTAATATTTGTATTTTTTTTATTTTAGATATTTTATAGATATAAGTATATTTATTATAGACTAACTTTTTTAACTATAATGCAATAACATTGTTTTATAAAATATGTTATTTATTTTATATCTTACTTTTTCTTATGCTCTTAACATTTTCTTCATATTTTATGCATTGTTTTTTATTGTAATTAAAGATGTACTATGTGTACGTGTGTGTGTTATATTTAAAATAAAATAGATACAATAGATATTTGAAGTTTAATGAAAGTGAGATAGAAAATTTAGGAGCAGTAAAGTATAGCAATAATGGGCAAGCTTATGGCTACGTTTGGGCAGACGCTATTAGCGCTGAAAATCTATAATACACGTTATGTGCATGATTGGTTACCTACTTAGTTCGCGCATGCGCTGTTTAATTTCATACACGTTAACATTAAAGGTGCCGACAAAGAGTTGCGCTACTGTATATACTGTGGTCAAAACTGTGAACACTGCTTTTGATTAGTCTGTACGATAAGAAACGTTACATCATCCATTACCGCAATCTGCAGCAGTGCAGGCGTCACGGTCTTCGCGTAGCAAAGATACACCGCATATTACAATTCGCTCAATCCGCATGACTCCGCGATTACATAGAACTCAATACAAATTTTAGAACGCGCGCGACAAACAATTTCAAAAAAAATTTGTATAAATTAATGAACAACGCGGTATTCGATGAAACAATGGAAAATATGCGAAATCACATCGATGTAAAATTGTTAACGAAATGGGACGGACAATACGGCGCGGAGGCACTGATTGCGAAACCAAATTTCCATAGCCAAAGCGTCTTTTCGGAAAATCTCGTCGCCGTTGAATTGCGCAAAAAAGAGGTGAAATTCAACAAACCGATCTACGTCGGAATGTGCATATTCGATTTATCAAAAATCTGTTTGTATGAATTTTACTATGAGTACATGTTTCCCATATCGCGACAAATGTAAAATTATGTACACCAACACCGACAGTCTCGTATATCACATCGAGTGCGAGGATGTTTACGAGATGAAACGTGATATCGCTAGGTTCGACACAAACGATTATCCGGCCGACAACGCGTACGGTATGCCCCTAGCTAACAAAAAAATGCCAGGTTTAATGAAAGATGAAAATAATGGTGCGATAATGACCGAATTCGTCGAACTCAGAACGAAAATGTACGATTAAGAGTGGATGGTAAGAAGACATGAAAAAGGCGTCAAGAATAGCGTCGTAATGCGAACGATAACTTTCGACGATTATATGCTTGAACGAGATCGAGATAAATCGTCGCCAGTCGTGTATAAGATCAAAGTTGCACGAAGTGTATAGACAGTGTCCGAAACGAAGATCGCTCTGAGTCCGTACGATGATAAACGATATATCGTGCCCAATTCGATCGAGACGCTACTGTGAAGATATTAGCGGATACCCGTTGCTCGGCGCCCGGTACGCCTCCCCTCTTGCCTCTCCAACGCGCCGCTCACAGCCAATGTTTGATAAACTGGGCCGAGCTATACCTCGAGCGGCTGGAGCGCTTCTCTCGGCGCGCTCTCATTAGTACAATTTCAAAAATTAATATCTCGATTATTATTGCGAATATCGCTAAACGATATGGAACTTTTATGTTCATCTCGATCTCATCTACCTTCCTACGTGCGGTGTCGAAATTCTCGCAGCGCACCCTGTATACAGGGTGTGTCAAAAGTTCCGGGACGGCTGGATAATTTGAGAAATACGCAACACAGAGAAAAATGACCTGGACCAAAGTTATAGGATTTTTCCCGAGCAATCCGATGGTGACCTTAGATTTGACCTTGCCCATAACCTTCAAGGTCATTTCAAGGTCAAGATCGTTTTTTCAAATGAAACCCCATACTTTTGACGCCGGAAATAAAAAGAGCGAAAAAAAATGTCCTTGATCAGCGATAAAAATAGAATTGACCAGTGATTACCGATGTATCCAACGAAACATCTTTTGACCGCATTTGAATACATTAGACTAGTTTCGACTAGAGATGGTCATACAAAACCTAACCGGTTTTGTCCGCTTTTGACCACATGTGACCACCTGTGACCACCTATGATCATTCATGACAGATCGTGACTAACGTTCAACGCTTTTGACTAGTTCCAATAAGTTATGATCGTATGTACTCAATCCAACTAGTTTTTTACCAGTTGTGACTACATGTGACTACCTGTGACTATTTATGACAGATAGTGACCAACTAGTGATGGCCGTAAGTATCCAACGTAATCAGTTTTGTTTACTGTTGACCATTCGTTGCTGACAGTAATCAAAGTTAAATAACATTGATCCCTGATGTCCAATAGTATAAGTCATTAAACCACGTTACTGAAGTCTGACACATTAGTATATCTAATTTTAGACATTGATTTATGAGGTATATTATTTGATTTTTTAGCGGCCCTTTTCACGTTGTTGCTTGTCGGCAGGAACAATCATATTTTAGCGTTGGCCTCTTATCTAATTGTCGTTCTTAAAGTATTTTATTCTGAAACTTTGCATTTAGTTCAATGGTAGTTGTTCGATTGTCTATTTTAGGAAACTTGAGAAAATTTATTTTTGCCGTTAACTGCTTATTCAACATCTCTTTTTCAATAAGTAGCAAGTTGTTAGGTACATTGTTAGCAATGTTGATTTCTTCGTTGATTCTTTTCATTAGCTAAAGTGTATTAACTTTTATTGTCAACTTAGATTCCAATATTCTTTCTTAGGTTAGTTAGCGGGCCATTACATCAGCTGAAGTTATTGTTTCTTCGATAGTCCTTTTGGAGATAGTTGAAGAACATTCACTTAAGACTGCGTTTCGAGCAATTCTCGTTGATAGTTAGTAACTGTAATTAATAATTCATCGTCTACACGATTTACTTATAAATCATAGTGCAGCGACTCTCTGAGAGAGAAAGGATTTCATTTTTAATGATGCGAGGTTGGAGTGGGGTCAGACGATCTTTTATGCAGGTAAAAGATTTTTTAAATGAAATTCTCAGAAATGGATTGACTCTGATATCAAAATCAACTGTCGAACGTACAGTAAAACGTTTTGAGGACACTGGCAGCGTTAAAGATAGACCACGAACAGGAAGACCAATTACAGCCACAACCGAAGAGAAATCATTGTACGTTTTACAATCAATCGTGGAAGATCCTCATTGTATTCTTCGCAAAGTTGCTCAAGAGCATAAGTATGAAATCGGTTCATAGAATATTAAAGAAAAAATTCCGTCCATTCGAAGTTACGCTTGTACATGAATTAAACGAAGACGAATTTCGATCGTCGAGTTGAGTTTTGTGAGGATATGATGGCACGGATCGATAACAATCCGAACTTTCATTTTATGAACTTTCTTTAACATAGTTTTCTCGGATGAAGCAACATTTGAGCTCAACTTTGAATAGGCAGATATTGGGATAATGTAAATCCTTATTGGAAGCGAGAAGATAACACAATATCCCAAGAAGCTAAATGTTTGGGCTGGAATATTAAACGATCAAATAATTGGTCCATTCTTTATTGAAGGAAATTTAAATTCCGAAAAATATGAGGATATGCTTCACAATGAAATAGTCCCTAGAATAATGAAGATAACTGGCCAAAACTTTGAACACACTTACTTTCAACAAGATGGCGCCACACTATGGAAGAAATGTGCGCAATTATTTAGACGTCGTTTTTAATGATAGGTGGATAGGGCGAAAAGGATACATTGAGTGGCCAGGGTCACCCGATTTAAGTCTACTTGATTAACTTCTGTGGGATTATCTTAAAGATAGGGTGTACAAAACTAAGCCTCAAAATTTACAACAATAACGACATACTAGACGAATGTGCTGTTATCCCAGCTAAGTATTTTGCGAATGCAATCCATAGTTTTTATAATCGATTTGGTCAAACAAACATTTTTTCTTAATTGCTAAATTTCCTAAAAAATTATGGATTTTCATGAAAAACGTGTCAGACAATTTTAGTGCAGAATCTTATGTTCTTTCAGAATATGCAATGAAAAATATTACATTCCATTTAAAAAAGAAAGTTGACCTTCATATGACCTTTAGTTTTACCTTCATCAAAAATTCAAGCCCACCATCTTGTGTCCCTCTCCGAACCTTACAACTTTTGTCTGAAACATTTTTCTCTAAACTCAACAGAAATATTCACCTGGTTAGATTAAAATGAAACACCCTGTATATTGTGACGTGACATTTTTGAGACGTCACATGGAATTCGCGACATAACGACGAGGCACTCCGGATTCTTCGCTCTCCCGAACTGGGACGGGCGAGCGTATTGCGAGTGCTGTCGTTCATAGCGTTACCATTTTCAAAATTTACTGTTTCATTTCTATCATTTAATTTACCCGAGCGTGATAGATCTAAGCAGTTGGTGGCTCGAACAACTTTGTGTATTTTGCATCGTCTCCACCGGACCAAGAAGAGGAGCAGTACAACCACCTGAGAGTTGATGACCCAGATCGCCGAGGGAGAGGGAAACACGCAGGTCGTAGCTTTTCTATATTTATTATTTCTTATATGAGTCCGAAATTGCCGCCGCTATACCCTTGCAGGGATCCCGAGAGGTAAATAGCCGAGAGCATTCCGAGGAGGAATCGCGACTTAGAGGAGGCACCTGGGAGTGAAGTCATCTCATCCGGAGGAGCTAGGACCCGTGACGGCCGTGATGGCTGGAAGAGTGTCGGAAAGAGGCCCTGCCGAACACCGCAAGACGCTCCTGCTGAGACTCAAATTTAGCGTCTCGAGATCCGCGAGGACTGCGGCAACGCGCTATTAGTCAGAGACGCGCGAAAAAGGGCCCGATCAATACCGGAAGGATACAACATCCCCTTAGAGGGGGTGGCAATGCCTGCGTGTCTTCCGCGGGCACACCGGTCGGCACTCGTGCTGTGGCTCTTACGATGAAAAGTGCCCGTGCGGAAAAGCGAGGAATCCGAGCCGTGGAAAAGTGCCGAGCATGCCGAGAACCCGTGAGATCGGGAATCATTACCGAGACCATCATTAAGGAGCCGAGCGGATTGGGGACACCGTCGGTGAGACGATCATATTCATGTGCGGCCACCGATTGCCCGTTGCCGAGTGGACCGTTGCTTTGCCTAAGAATCCGTAATATCGAAGCCACTGAGGTGGCATGTAAAATTTCGCGTCCGGTCGCGCGGTCCGCCCGGCGAGGAGTCTTCTGCGCATGTCGAGTATTAGAGTCAAGATCGCCCGTCCACAGCCGTCCGAGTCAACGCGTGCCGTTTCTTTCTTTCCTTTTGTCTTTCTTTTCGTTTGTTGAAAATTTCTTTCTTTAATGTACTGCTTGTAATTGATTTTGTAACGGTTCGTCTTTCTCGCGCTCGGAAATAGTTCGCCGGGACAAGAGAAAGCGAAAGACACCGACTTGTTGGTTTGACAAGTTTATTTAGATTATCTATTTACAAGTACCGCTTCCGCGGTGCACTGGGTTGCTCACGCTGTTCGCAGGCGCACGCAGAGTCTTACGGGCTAAACTTATCTACGGGCATAACTAGTGTCGTTCGGAGCGGACGGGTAGATAGTACCGACAGATTGGTTACGGCTTAGCTATTTCCTAGCGGCGGTTCGCAGGCGTGGTCGCGATTGGCGACGGTCATAGCGGACGCGCCGGTGACGAGTATGGTACGGCTTAACCTACGCGTGGTTCGATTCGGCAGTCTAGGCAGCGGTCAACAGGAATAACAGGTAAGGGATTTTCCATCGGGAGTGCCCGAGGGGAGGGGCTTCGTACACCGGGAGCGCCCGGCTGCGAGTGGGAGCGCCCGACAACTCGCCGTACAACAGGAAGATCGGGAGCGCCCGATCTGGGTAAGCACGGCGTCGACCGGGAGCATCCGGCCGGGGATATCCAGCACCCCGGGAGCGCCTGGATGAGAACGGGAGCGCCCGTTCTCTGTACTGAGGATAAGTCGGGAGCACCCGACTTCGAGGAGTGTATCTTAGGAGTGGTCTTGTCAGGATCAGGTTCAGGATAGGATTGGATGTCTAGAGCTCTCTCGTTCCGCGCTTTGTACCCCTACGGAGGATGGCTGGTAGGAGCGTACTTGGGAAGGAGATGCCCCTTCCTCATACTAGATCACGCGTCCCCCGTGTGAAGTCGCGGCGGCGAGCACGTGAATCGGAAGTTTGGCGCATGTGCGCCGGATTGCGGCGGATGGATGGCCGAGGCTAATGACGTGTCGTCACAATTTGTATGAGGTTCGATCCGTTTTTATGTTCCTCGCGTCGTGAGAAATTGCTGAAACGCATGCGGAACCTATGGCTCGAGTAAACTATTGTAGATTGTCGACCGCTGCGTTGTCGAATACTTTGTGTCCTGTTCATGGGAAATTTGAGAGACCGAGATACGAGTTTCGGAAACGGATTGCAAAGCCGTAATTTTTTTTTTGTGTCAACGACCGACCGGCGAACGCGCTTCGATACTGTCTGTCGACCTTGATTATCGCAAATACAGTTGATATTTATTTATTGTTAAATTGTGCTTCTTATTGCGCTAACTTTTCTTACCGTCCTTTTCCCGCTCGTACGAACCGCGCCTCCTTAGAGGCAGAGCTGCCGGCTATTCGCGCCACCGACGTCCGCCGACTTTCCGCGTGTAGAAAATTTACGCGAATCTAGGCAATCGTAATAAGAGTGGTACGCTCTCTCGTACCCTTTTTTTTTTTATATCGCTGGGGAAATGCTGTTACGCATCCCCCGCTCTAAGGGAAGGGTGGGGGTATGTGGGACTCGCCCTATTTAACGGGCCCTACCCACTAAAACCCCAGCGGGTGTCCTGTCTCTGGCGTGGGGGTGAGCCGGGATCTTATCATCAGCATTATTACCGGCTCACCCCCCCGCCGAGGGCATGCACCAACTGTGCACGCCCTCCCTCTCGTTGTTGACGACGGTGGAGGGACACCGCTTCCTCCGCCGCCTTTCCAGGGGGGATGGGAGGGGGCGCAGACCTAACCTCTGATCCGCGCCCCCTTCCCCAGGGGCAGTGTTGCCAACTCATTGATAGAATATATCGCTAAATCAGAATTTAAAAATCTCTAGAAAATTCCAGTATTCTCCAGAAAACTCGAAAATCTCTGGTTTTTTATTAGAAAATTGAAAAATTGCTATTTAGTAATTCACTTGTAACGAAAAAAAATAGAATTTGAATTCAGGAGCTGTGATATTCACTATTAATACTGAAGATCTATAGCTTAGGTCACATAGACTATAGATTTTCAATACTGGCAGTGAATATTAGAATAACTTTTTAAATAAAAATATTAAATTTTATAATTAAAAAATATTAATTTATTAATATTGAATTTTATATAATTTATTAATATTGAAATTCTATCTTATTATATATTATTACATATTATTATATTAAGAATATCATATATAGGAACATAATAGAATACATACATAGAAACATCAAAACAATTTTGTTATCTTCGACAAATTGAAAAAAGTTAAAAAAAAAATAAATTACACACGATAAAATTATGTCCTAATGTAGATCGATCGGTTATTGACCACAAGTACAAGTATTGACTTGTATCAATTACAAGTAACTTTTTATTAATTTTAGCGATATGTTTAAAGAATAGTGTAAGATAATACAAAATGTATCATCTTAGTTCACTATTCTTTAAATGTATCGCTGAAATTAAGATTCAATAGAAAATTACTAATTAGTTTGAGCATGAAATTAATGACGTATGCTGATGCATAATAATAAATTAAAATAACATTTGATAATTTTAATAATATATATTATTGGAGCAACAATTGACTTATGTCCTCCACTTCTGTTTCATGAGCATCCGACTCAGGCACTGACTTCTCATACATTTTTACATTACCGATGCTTTTCAAAATATTTTCAGGTAAAGTGTAGTTATTACAGCAAGCATCGAGTCTTTTGAGTCCAAATCGAATGTATAATATATTATTCAATAACGGCAACTTAATTTTATTTCGCAACTTAATTTTGATTAAATTCATCTGGCTAAACATTCGTTCTACATCAGCATTAGAATGAGACACAGAAGTTTAAAGGCCAAATCAGTTTAGTTTTTGAAAGGATTTTGTCCACTAGCATCTCGATAATTTATTACTTCTATCCAAAACTTTTCCGTGTCTTGTGTTTCTTTCTATCTAATGTGATGAATATTCTCCCACTCTAATTCGATTAGAGCGATAGTTATCGCATCTATTTTATAATACAAAGTTACATCTGTGATCAAGAGTTTATTTGCTTTCAAACATTCGTTCACTGAAAAAGCATTTATGCGCTCCAATATCTTGATATTGTCTGGTAAACGATTTTTTAGTTCTTTTGCGAGAGCAATTAGAAAAGAGACACATCTGGATTTCAAATTTTCTTTTTCCTGATCAATGACTTCGTTCTCTGTACAAGAAGACTCAAACGCATAACCCAAGTCAGGCGAAGGATTCAAATATTTTTCGAAGTCTTGCTCGTAAATATCTATTCTCGCARTTGGAAGTAAAATTTTATTGGCAATCGTTGAATAAAGTCTTTTAATGTCTAAAAATAGCTTTGTTGAATCAGCTACTTTTGATTCAAAATTTTTGTTTATTTTCTGCACCATATTTAAAATCGGATATAGAAAATTAAGATAGATAAAGTTTTTCTTATTGCGATACATGAAATGTAACAGTTCAGCTGTGTAACAGTTGTCATTGACTCGTGAAATTTCGAAATGTGCTTTCAACTCTGTCCATTGATCTAAAATTCGTTTGACTGCAGGCTTGATTGATAATCATCGCGACTCCGTAGCTCGCAAAATTTTTAAGGGCTCTTGGCCATCGTTTAAGATCTGATAGATCCGAGCGTAATTTAACTGTCGTATAGACGAATTAACAAAYCAAGTATAAGTTTCTTTAATCAAAAACTCAATATTTCGAGGCAGCGTTTTTTCGATTGCTTTCGAAATAGCAAGTTGAAGTGAATGACATACACATCACAAATTAATATTAAATGAGGTACGTCTTTCTTCAATCGCGCGTAAACACCTGAATTTATCTCTACCATAGTCGATGCATTGTCAGTACCAATTCCTTGCATTTTGATTAATTGCAATTTTGCATCAATTAATAACTTTTTTATTRCATTTACAATGGATTCCGCTGTGCCATCTTCAATATAAATCAATCTTAAAAAGGTCGATATAATTTTCTTTTGTTCGACGCTGTAATATCTAATRGCGATACCAAGCATTTTGTTCACTGTGATATCAGTAGATTCATCTATTAATAAACTATAATCCATCACCAATATCTTTGACTAGCTCCTCGTAAAAATAAGGTCCTATCACATTGTTGATTATGTTTGTACATTTCGTTCTATGTAAGCTTATATTGAAAGGCGTATCTTTATGGWGATCGCTTAAATGATCAACACTTGCGATTGATGTATGTACGGCGACRTAGAGAGAAAGWTGAGCTTCTTTACGCTGTTCTTTGGTRCATATGTCGATGGATTGAAACGGTATTATTTGTTGTCTTTTGTTCGAAAATGGCTTCGATGCTGCAATGTGCTTTAAAGTCTGACTGTGTTTTAGAAGATCTCCTAGCTTAGCGTTGAGCAACACTTTGCAATATTTGCAGTATGCTTTTGATGAATCGAAAGTGCATGGGTTGAGCCATTCTTTTGTCGCCTCCAATTTCTCCCACTTCTTTATTTTTGAGTATATTGCGGAGGCACTAAAAAATATAAATATTAAAGTTTACTACATGTAAGATACTTAAATGCATATACTTAAAAGTCTATAATGCGGTTGCAAACTCGTTTTAAAATCACAAGAGTAGTAGCAATATCCATTCTGAATAGTCAATAGTTGATATTACTGTTTTTGATTAGCTGTCGCAACCGCTCTTGCAACTTCAAAACGAGATTGCAACCGCATTGTAGAGCATGTTTGATATTGAAATAATAAACTAAACAAATAAACTAAAAAATAAATAATTAAAGTTGAAGATTCAGATATATAACCAATTTTCGCGCGTGGCAGTCTTGACCAATCGCGACAAATATAACTGAACCTGGAGACTGGAAAGAAATTTCCATAAAAGAAATTTTCTATTGATCCTGGCAGTTTCGACGGATTGCGAGAGTAATGTTAAGCTCACGTGCAATAAGCGATATATGCGATGAAAAAAAACAATTATGCCTGGTTTATGCTTAGGTTTTAATTCTAAAATTCTAAGGTATCAGCCAATAGAGTTGCAGCCCTAGTCAAAATCTGTATGCCAATTGGTTAAATTTTAAGATTTTAGGGTTAAGATCGAAGCATAAACCAAGCATTACATTACTAGTATTTACTGATAATGTACACGAGATTAGATAGTGTTTATTCTTCTTCTCGTAGTCAAATTAACGTAAATTTATATATTATTTAAAAAGCATGCATTTCTTTGAAAATATTTATCGCCATTACTAGTGACACTACAAATTACGATAAATATTATAAGTACATATATATAAATACCAGTACTTACTTTTTAATCAAACATCGATGATATATAAATTTGTTTATTGTAGAAACGTTATTACTTTCGAAACAGTGAAAGGAGATAATAAAGCATGGGTGATACTGAAGATCATAACAGATACAAAAATGTAAGACAGTAAGACGTAAACAATAAACAATAAGGCTGGATCCTCATGCACTGGAGAATTCTAGAGAATTTCAACCTCTTTGTTATTGTCTTGACTGTCGTAATTGCGCGCATTTTATCGAGGCTCAGTAACATTTTTAAAGTTATGGCACACAAAAAACTAGTAAAAATTTTCTAGAAAGTTTCTAGTAAAAACAACACTTTATCCAATCAACGTTCGGTGTCAAAGTGCCAGTGTCTGCATGAGGATCCAGGCTAAATCGGCCAACTGCAGCAGAAAACCATATACATATGTCTATGATTATGTCTATTCAAAAAACGTAAAGCAATAAAATAAGCAGTAACAGATTCAAAATAGTAATTCATTTATTGTTTATGTTCTATTGCTCAAGTTTTTTGTGTGCCATAACTTTAAAAATATTACTGAGCCTCGATAAAATGCGCGCAATTACGACAGTCAAGACAATAACAAAGAGGTTGAAATTCTCTAGAATTCTCCAAATATTTTTCAGAAATCACCAGACTTTCGACATGTCGCAAAGTTGTAATAAAAATCTCGGTCGGCTGTTTAAAATCTCTAGATCTAGCGATAAAATCACTAAATTGGCAACACTGCCCAGGGGATAGGGGCCGAAGTTCGCTTATGAACTTTGCGAACTCCGGCCCCCCTTTCCCTCTGCTAGTCTGGGCGCCCTTGATTTTACTCTTAGGCTCCCAGTAGTTGTGAGTAGGGAGCTTTCCAAAAGGCTTCCACATATGGTGCGTGTCGGCCCCCCCTGTCTTCAGCTCCCCGCTCCCCTCGTAATTAGGGTTCGGGGACCGCGACCGGCTATGAACTTCACCTACCGCGGTCCCCCCGACCTTTCCTCGGGGTTTCTGGTGATTTGGAGTCCCGCGGAAGTATGGAGGGGCCCCTTAGGGGAAGGCCGGGTATGAACTTCCCCGACCTTCCTAACTCGGGCCCCTCTCCCCCATCCCATCTCGTGGCCCACCTCACGGTCTTAGGTGGGCCGGGTGGTGGCGGCAGAGTCTGTACCTAATGCCGTCGCCTCTTAATCTTCTTCCTCCTCCATCGTCGGTGGCGGAAATCTCTCCCCTTCTGACCCTCTCCGCCGCCTCCTTCTCCGTCATGACTTCCTCACAAAATGTGAGGAAGCCCTTCCACGACCTCTCGCTCCCAAGGATGGCATCGAATACCGCCGAGAGCGAGAGGTCGTCGCCAACCATTGTGGGCAAGACTCGGCGCTGCGAGGCCTACGCGGAGCATTCCTGTGTTGCGTCGAGTCCTCTGGTGCGCCGCAATGGTGGCACCGCGCCGTGCGTTTTCGACCGATGCGACACAGAAACTCTCCGAAACAACTGTAACCGGTTATTATCTGTGTCGCCCGGTACGAAAGCCCGCCCCATCCCCGCCACAGCCAGCTGGCTAGGCGAGACTGGATAGCCTCGACAATCCTCCTCCCGGCCAGATTTGGTCGACGTAACCATGCCGACCATGCGGCCAGGAGGCGTTGTCGCGCCCGGACCCTTACCATCTTTAGGCTCTAAGGGGGGGGGGGGGGCGCTAAGCCCTGATTCCCCCGCTTGAGTTCCGCCATCTCGAGATATACTTCCTGCCTCATAGAGGCTAGGAGCTCCAGCGGGGGCTGTCATTGCGTCACTTTTCCAGTCAGATAGCTCAAATTTATTGATAGGCATTTTCTCAATGCAAGCGATGTCGATTGATTGGTTCGTTTTGACGATACATCAGTTAATTTATAATGATGTCAGCTTCGCGAAGTTCCTCGATGATCGATAGCATCTCGTTGTCGTGAGCGTTATGATCGGCTTGACGCGAAGCTTCGAGCAATCGTAAACGATCCACTAGCTCGTTGGGATCGTCCCAGTGTACGTAATCGATTACATTGTCGTTTAATGTCATTGCGCGAGGTAATCCTCTTCTTTCTTCGATCGATATCAATGGCGTGTTTACATGTTCGCACTTGTATCCCCTGTTATCTCGTATACGACGTGCGTGATTGTATCTGTGCGCATTCGTCGTCAGTAGCATGCTCTTGTACTTTTGCTTATCGTCCTCCGTACAGATGACGTCATCGGGGACTCTCTTGAAGATCAACTCGTAAAGACCAGGTGCGATATGTACCGACATATCGCACACTATCGATAATAATGTTATCCGCTTTGTCCACATCGAACCGTTTACTGTTGAACATCATTCCAGCCTCGAGATAAACGCCGTACATGTGATCCATATCGCTCTCTCTATTACTGGTCAAAATAGCTCCGATGTACTTTTGACTCAGCGGACCCAAGTGTTTTCGTAATGTTTTTCTCAACGTTTTTTGATCCTCCAGCGTTTGCAAGTGATTTTGAATCGATACCGCGAGCGAGTCGTTCGTGATTTCGAAAACATCCTCGTTTGCGAGTGATTCGGACATTATCGATTGTACGGTTGTTGCGGATGGTGTGAAGATTATCGGTGACGCATCCAGTCCAGGAGCGCTATTCTGTACAAGCTTACCGACAACTATCGAATCGTTATGGTAACGATAGTTGTCGCTTATCGACTGTACAGAATAGATAAAATTTGACATTCGTGTTTTTAATGGATTCGAAATCGGATTTCTGGCTTTGAGAGAAACAAATTTTATCCACGATCGCCTGCACATAATAAATACTTACTTGTAAAAAGACACGTTGTTATCGCTATTCTGCATACAGTCGCAGACAGCACACTTTCAGGGCATTTTATATTACAAATAAATAACATAACACACCTTTTTTTCGCTCACATCTTGTCATACATGCTTTAACCTTCAGAACTTATTGTAAACATTAATTTGCGCAGGCGCGAGAAAACAAAGAGAATGCGAGTGCACTTTCTGTTTTGTCTCACTCCCTTTATTCGCATGCGTCACGTTCTCCTATAAAAAAACGAGCCAATGCTCCGTCTACTCATACTATGTCTATGGTTGCAAGCAATGGTCATCGATACGACTTTATCGATATTGTACAATCATAATAAAAAGATAAGTCATTTATAAGATAAAAAATTATATAAATTATTATATATATATATATATATTTAACTTACATAATATATTAATTATATTCATATTTCAGAATTGAAAAAATGGATTCTCAAAAAAGGTATGTAAAATAATATAATATCATAAATATATAAAATATAATATCACAATATATAATATCACAAATAATATTCATGATTAAACATGATGCTAACTTGTATCTTAAAATTTAATCATGAATATTATTCGTAATATTTTTGATTAATTTCGGTTTTAGGATTACATTTAAAAGTCCGACAGTATGCGGCACGCAATTCAAACTAAAAAAAGTTTTAATTTAAGTTTTTATTAAATTTTAATTTATATAACATTATTAGGCAACTAAAATTTATTCATTTATTCGATTTTATTTAATTATTGTTTTTTATGTTGTTTAAGATAATTAATAAAAAGAATAATTACGACCAAACATGTTACAACCTATAATAATGTAATGTATACTTTATTTATAGTATTAAAAAAAATCGTTCTATAAAAACATCAGCAATACAATATGAAGAATTAGTTAAATACATGGAATCACATTTCGAATTTGCAGCAAATAAATATTTAATGAAAAAAGGAAAAATTCACCATGCAGCAATAGGACGAATTGCATAAAATGCTCAATGCATTGTTAAATAGTCCTGGCAAAACAGTTAAACAGTGGTAAACTGTAATTATTTTAATATTTTATTTAAAACTTATGTGTGTGTGTATATATATATATATATATATATATATATAAGTTTTGGATAAAATACTTTTATTTATAGAAATATACCCACGCACGCACGCACGCACACACGCACGCACGCACGCCCCTCGTGAGCAACCTGTATATATATACAGGGTGATGCTTTTAACTTGAGACATTCAAATATCTCAAAAAATAAGCACACTACGAAAAAATGTTAAGAATCAAAATTTCATCATTTTGAGGAGGACATACAATGACGTTAAAATCAGCCCCCCTACCCCTCCCCCTGGGCGGTGARGGGGGGCAAGTTTGAAATCTTAAATAGGAACCCCTATTTTGTATTGCATATTCGGAATCTTTGGCTAAAACCACATACAATTTGTCTGAAACATTTTTCTCGATTCATGATAGATGGCGCTGTAATCGACGAAATTCAATTTCTTCGATTTCTCTTACTGAGAACCCATGCTTACGATTCTGCAATAAATTTACAATAAAAATATTACGTTTTCATTGTTAATACTCGAAATTAGTCATAAAACAAACTTCTCATTATTTTTTATTACCCATTAATTACTTCTCTATGAAGTTCTTGATGTAAAGAGACATGATACGGATGATATTTATTACGTTTTAAAATTCTCAAAACACTCTTCTGAGACATTCCGGAATTTCTCGTGTACTAACATGAGGATTATTAGCAATTGCAGCTAATACAGCAATTTCATTATTTTCTCCCGTGACTGTTCGATTACGRGACCTTTTTCGATTACGGGAGGCGAGGGGACTCACGTTAATCAAGCACCCCGAAGGGAACAGAAAACTGCTACGTCCACGTCGTTGTTCCTGGGTTACGCTAAAAGCAGTTTCTTGAGAAGTATTTAATGGGTAATAAAAAATAATGAGAAGTTTGTTTTATGACTAATTTCGAGTATTAACAATGAAAACGTAATATTTTTATTGTTAATTTATTGCAGAATCGTAAGCATGGGTTCTCAGAAAGAGAAATCGAAGAAATTGAATTTCGTCGATTACAGCGCCATCTATCATGAATCGAGAAAAATGTTTCAGACAAATTGTATGTGGTTTTAGCCAAAGATTCCGAATATGCAATAAAAAATAGGGGTTCCTATTTAAGATTTCAAACTTGCCCCCCTCACCGCCCAGGGGGAGGGGTGGGGGGCTGATTTTAACGTCATTGTATGTCCCCCTCAAAATGATGAAATTTTGATTCTTAACATTTTTTGGTAGTGTGCTTATTTTTTGAGATATTTGAATGTCTCAAGTTAAAAGCATCACCCTGTATATATATATATATATATATATCGAATAAAAACGTTCTTTATTGTCCGTTAAATCTGAGTTGAGTCTCTGCTGGCCCGAACTTGGAAATCCCGACGAGTACTTCCAGCAAAACCGTTCCATCCGCTTACCGAAAGACGAATTGTTACTTTCTTTTACCATTTCTTTCCTCCGTCCTCAGCTACCCTCCATCCTGCTAATCCCTCTTTTCCTCCATCTCCATGGACATATAAACACACATACACATAATATTATTAAATTATTTGTATTAAATTAGCATTAATTTATGTAACTTCCGTAAAACACACACACAGACACACACTCACATTTAACATTAAACAAATATTATATAAGATTTATATTTTTCTTTAAATTGTATTTTTAAAATGTATTAAATTGTATTGTACTTGTAAATACTTTTTTTATTTTTCTTATGTAAAATTAGCCTAAATGTAAAATCTTTTTGTAATTTTTATAACCCGCATTTTTTTTTTTTTTAAATAAATTTCATGTTATAATAAATATTATTGTGGTCTCCATTTAATCGCTTTCGATCCGTTTCTTCATTTCCATAAAATCGCACAGGTCCACTCCCAGGTCATAGTGGTTATAGGGATTCAGTTCCTTAATCTAAACGAAGGACCAACGAGCGTACTGTTTCAGATGACATAACGTCCTTAAGTTGATCCGCAATCTGGGCCTTACACAGGTACTCGACTCGTGGCTCGCGCCTTAACAAGCGTAACTTGCGAGAGAGAGAAAAAGCGAGAGCTGCTGCTGCGTTCTTCCTTGCCCCCTCCAAAACCTTGAATTTCTCACAAAATAAAGAATCTTGAGGCTTACGTAACATAACTGTCCAAAGTATTGTATTTCTCGATGATTTTTTTGTAAAATTGTCTCATATTTTGTTTTTATGCGTACTTTAATTGTATAAAAAGATTTCGCAATATCGTACAGTTTATTCAGAGGAATTTTGCCACCTATAATTATCGGTAATTCCTTCAGTTTAGGATTCTTTTAAAGCTGGATTTTTTGTCGCTGAATTGCGGTGTTTTTATTAATTATTGAGAAATTCGAAAATAAGGAAAGAACTTTTCTATTCAGCACACTGTATCTGCTCATATAGGAGGTGTCACGGTAATTACCAAACACTCAGTATTAAATGTTATATGTGGATTCGGGCAGGTGTGCGTGTGTGCGGGCGTGCGTGCGGGCGTGCGTGCTAAATAACCGAACAATAAAGAATACAATAAAAATAATTATTATTTAAATTTATTTTTAATAATCAAATAAAACGTCAAAATATTGTGTTTGAAAATTGTATTATCTTGCACGATTACAACTATATAATAAATCAAATTTCCTTAATGTATGCTATTATTGCATAGAATGTAAGAATATTATATAAAAACAAGTTTTAATTTGGTTATTAGCTAAATATCGATGCATCGTGATGTAGAAAAGCAGATTGGGATAATCCTTTGAGTTAATTAACATTATTTGATTAAGTTTTAATACTTATTTTTCTTATTCTATTACAATCAAATTCATTTTCAGAATTCTTGAACCCACTGTACGAAGATAAAATTTTTTCATACCATTCAAAATTTTCAGACTTCAAATATCTTGTTAAGGACATCAATTTTCTTTTGTGTTTTTTGTTTATTGCAATAAAAAAAAATGTATTTATTTCTTTAAGTTCTTAACCTCTAGAGCTGCACACACGTAAGCTTGTCGTTTAACAGAAGGCTCAAGAATTTCAAAAACGATACTTATGGAATAATAGCATAAGTTGACTAATTATTGTGTCTAAGTCCTCTTTATAAAATAATAATAAAGATGAGTTATAAAAATGATAAAAATAAAGATTAAATTAAAACTGATAAAGAATTCATATACACAATAAAAATATCAGTTGAAATTTGGAAAGAGCGTATAAAACATCATATAAAACACAAGCAAAAATAAATTTTTATTTTATTTTATTTTTCAAAATAATCTTTTGTACAATATTTCGGTATATTAATGTCAAATCTACTATTTATAGGCTTGATTTAAAGTAGATAAATGAAAAGATATTGCAAGGAATATGAAATTGTAACCAGTATTAAAACTTTTAAAGCACTCTTCTATAAAATTTCTTCTTAACTTTTACGTACCTTTGTCTTGAGAAAAATCAAATTCGTTTTTATGATTTTTTAATCTTTCTAAAAATGAATGAACTATAATTTAATCATTCGATTATAAAGGATTATAATTTTCCCAAAAGTTACAAATAATCAAAGTTACAAAAAAATCTAACTTTTTAAAATCATAAATTAATTAAAATTTAGAAAAAATGTTAATACAAATGTAGTTATTTTTAAAAAATGATTAAAGAGATAATTTGACCAGTGAAAAGAAAGAACATAAGGATAAATAGTTTTATGATTTCGCGACTATATTCTCCCTCTTAAGTTTATAGCAAAATCGATCAATCCAGTCCTTATTAAGATCTGATAATCTGAGATACGTTTAATTAGATAGTATGAATACACTGTATGAATACACAGCACGTCTCGATTTTTCCTGCGCGTGACTTGACATGAGACACGATATTGACGTTCCTTTCAAACTAATCTGTTAAATTGAGATAAAAATCATTAATTGCATTATTGAAATTTTGTTATTATTTCAAGGTAATACAAATTTGACTTGGTCAATATAATATAATGTACGATCGATAATTATATTATTCCAAATTATGTTGACATCGGATATAAATACAATTATGAATCATATAAATACAATATAAGTATAATATAAGTACAATTGCGAGCCTGCGCATGTAAATCCTATGTGATATTATTAGCCTCCTTGATAGCTTATAACTTTAAACTATCGTGACTTCGACATTTTTGTATTATAATTTTCGAATCTATAATTCCATATGCTATTGAAATGTTACCCAATAATCATAAGACATATGTATAAGCATAAAACGTATGTACATCAGCTAGAATAAAATATCTATAAAATTTAAAAAAGATATACTATAATATACCAAAAAAATAAAATATATTTATTCATATTATCATATTTATTCTAACAAATTAATTACTATAAGAAAAATAAGAAAAATTATGTATTTGTGCACATAAATAAAATAATAAATTTGAAATAGATATCATAGATATAATAGCAAGAAAACAACAGAAATAAAAACTTTAGATAAAAATAGATAAATTATGTTCCATATTCTTAATTTTAAAATTAATTAAAATTATCTAGGTATACTATTATTCGCGATATGTTTCCAATTACTTACGACTTTATTTTTGGCTATTTATAGCAGACGTGTGTACGGATTAATTGTACCGTTTAAGTCATATTTGTTTTAAGGCACGGAATATCGATAGATATTACGATAGTACATTATCGAAGTTGTCAATACAATTGAAAGTTCCAACACATCCGAAGTCTTTCACGCATTGTTAACAATTAAAATTGATCAACAATATTTTAAAAAATCGTTTACATGTGAAGATTCTGCTGGTAACCTTCGACTTCATTGTACATTTTCCTGATAGGATCTTTTGGCAAATAATGCATCGCTGGTTTATTGTTGCCGGATACAATGCCATTGGCTAAATGCGTTACACTATCCTGCAGCATATGTGTTGTTCCGTTTGCGATACCATTCTGATAAATATGACCATTCTGTTGAATATGCTTTATATTGTTCAATACACCATTAGAAATGGTACCTACTCCTAAAAAGACAATAAATCATAAATATAAAAATACATTACAAACACAATAAGAAGATACGATCACATACTTTTAATTATTGTTACATAAATTATTTTTAGATAAAAGTTGTCAGGTTAGAATTTTGAAAAATGTTTACGATAAGAAATACATGGGGTGAGGAAAAAATCTCGGACCAGTGACATATATTAAAAACAAAGTATTTTTGACAGAGGTGCGATTTCGAGCCCGAGCACACTTATGATTTCCCCACTCCACTTAGAGACGCTCTGGCGTGTGACGGCGCGCACTCGGTTAAAAAGTCTCCCTACTTTGACCAGAAAAATCGGTTTCTTTTTTTTTTGCATTTTCTTGTAGTAACATATTTCCAAAAATATATTTCCAAAGCCTTGGAGCTGAATTCGAGAAACTGGCAACGCTATAAGCCTTGATAGGTAGCGACGCACAGATAGAAATCAGAACGCTTGATGTTCTCGTAGAAAAGAACGAGCAGCTTGGAAGAATTTTACAAGGAAGAAGAAGGCATACTTTATGATCCTGGAATAGCTGATTGTAAGTATGATTTATTGTTTTTATTGTAAAATATACAGTATATTGCTATTTACTGTAAAATAGTACTTGAGTCTTTAAACGCGTTTTTCTCGAAATAATATTTTTCGGGTTGGCGACAGCAATATCTCAAAAACTACCGAACCAAATAACTTAAAATTTTGATAATACATTAAGAACATGTTTTGTTTTCGCATGAAATTTTCAAAATTCGAATTTTGCGGTTCAAAAAACTAGCAATTGTTCTTCGAAAATTTCAAATTTTTTTTTTAAGTCCTGTAAAATTTTTTCTTTTCAATATTTTTAGTTCATTTTAGTTCATGTCCTAGCCACATTCATACAAATTAAGAATTTGTTTGCTTCTTTTGTTTCGGATATATACAGTGGACGGAATCGCCATGTGGACAAACGTTTTTTTAAAACGTTTTTAATAAGTCCACTAACATCGAATATATTCGATATTTTTATTTAAAAAATTAAGTATGCTCTTGAAATGTATTTGAATAAATGTACATAGTTTGGAATTATAATATTTTATAAATTTTTTTTTTAATTCTCAAAAGTCACCTTATTTTTAAAGCATCAAAGAGTGATCCCTTAAATTCGACGCGTCGAGCGAGCGAGAAAATCTCTCCTTCTCATTTGTTTTGATCATTCGACTCATCTGATACGATCATCTAAAACTAAAATACTTTCTCGGCATCTCAGCATGAATCTGAGTCACGGGCACGTAGAAATGCATGAAAATGCAAAAATATTTTTATTTTTCTAACAAAATGAATGTTATATACATATGAATGTATATACATATAAAACATTTGTGTGAATAACATCATTTAATATCACATTTTTATAGTATATTTATATTCTATTTATTATTACTTTTTATTTCAATTTGTAGCAATAGAATTTTTTATTTCTTTGTACAGAAACTTTAAATATTCAAAATGATTTATACAAAGTTTTATTATATATCACAAAGATTAATTGTTCTGTAAATAAAGATATAGATAAACTTTATTTTTAAATAACTACTTTTTATTAATGAAACTTTACATAAATCATGTTAAATATTTATATATTTAAAAAATAAGTATATGTATATAAATAGAAATTTTTTCATCGCTATATGTTTAAATATTATAACAATAAAAAATAATACAAATACAATATGTAAACTATAAAAATATACTCAGTAAAAAATTTTTTATATAAGAATATATATAAATATACGTAAACATATACCTTTTTTAAAAAAAAGGTTTTTAAAAAAAAGGCGCCAAGTACACGCTCTTTTCAAAATTAAAACAGTATAATAATTTTATCTTTCAAAAAAGCTGTCGTATATATACTTTCTACAAAAAAAAAAATGATATTARGAAATGGCGCCAAGTGGAATTTAAGAAAGGACTATAAATACAATATATTAAAAAATTAAAAAAATAAATACATAAAAATATAAACTATTTAAAAAATTAAAATAATTAATTAAAAAATAACAAATTTAACCAAAATAAAAAAAATGTATTAAAAAATACAAAAAAACTTGGCGCTGCTACACCTTAAAATACTAGCAGCGCTTCAATAATTAAAAAGTTATTGCTGCTGACTATCTCTTCAGTTATTTTAGTCTATATTACTCAATTGCAAACAGCATCAAGTAAAAAAAAAAAATGAAATGAGACATAGTACTATGACACGAACCAGATATATCCCAGACAGCACTCGATATCCTATGGACATTCTGGGAACGTCCAAGGATGTTCTCAGGATGTAGGGATGTCCTTAGGATGTCTTTAGGACGTCCCTTGGAGATCTGTGCTGTATGGGATATATTTGTACGTACATACAAGTAAAAGATCATATCGAGGTTATCCTTCCTTTTTGTTATCTTTCGTTAATTAATCAAAATAATATGAGGTACACTACTATTACACGAAATAAGCATATATATTTGTATGTATATACGAGTTAAAGATCATATACATAGGTTGATTTTGACTAACGAAAGATAACAAGAAGGAGAGATAACCTCGATGTGTCAATAAAAGTGAACATTTATTAACATGTGCTTAACCTGAAGCTTATGTTTAAGCTTAGT
>JANQDE010000265.1:38890-63914 GCA_037157785.1 Cephalotes varians
GACCTCCCCTTGTTAGATTGAAATAATGGAAATGTGTCACTTGGTTTTATTTTTTAATTGTGTTATTTTTATTAAAGTTATTATCACTTGATCAGAACAGCAGTATTTCCTCCAAGCAACATGTAAACTTGTCGCGGTTTTTTACCTTTTTTTAAAAAGGTAATTTTTTAAGAAGATTTTATTATGATATCATGCATTTTGTAGTATTCAAATGTTATAATATACATGCATTTGGGTTTAGAATTATTCTCTCTTCGAACTGCGTGTTGAATTGAACTGTCGAGATAATGTTGAATATAACATAATAATAATTTATATGTAATAAAATACAAACAAATTTAATTTAAAATAACTCTTTGCTATTCATAAAAATTTGAAAATATAAATCTCTAAAGCTGTTAACCCTTAAGGCGCACACGTACCTCAGAATTTCATAAAGCGCATATGGGGTCTTGCAGGACCCCACTGAAAAAGCTGTAAGCAATAAGAAGTTTTTGAAATTGGCATGAAAAAAATTTGAACTATTCTTTACGGTGTATTCTTTGAGAATTCTTTGTTAGATTGACCAAAATGTAGTTCAGTGGATCAGGAAAAAATCATGATTCGAATAATGAGAAAAGTAATGTTTTTAATAAAAAATCATAACTTTTGTATTTTTTAATATTTTAAGCTGAAAATTGAATTGGATACTCTTGAATAGTGTACTTTTAAGGAAAAAATTGTGTTATTGTTGAGGCTTTCAAAAAAGGTATTTGAAATACTTTTATACATAACTTCGACGAAAGCCACAACCAAACTGAAGGTATAACGATGCTCACCAACTGCACTATCGTATATTAGTACTCACAATCTAACCATAGATAGTGACACAGGTGCTCATTTAGTCTACGCTTAAGTGGTATGCTGCTTTAAAAGAAGACTAGGGTCTTCTGGTACCCCATATGCACCTTAAGGGTTAATAATATTAATATTGCTGGATACTGTTTTATGTAAAATCTGCATCTATATTTTATAATATGTTGCTTAATACATATTTTTATTAAAACTTTTTTGTGGAAATAATATATAAATATTTTTAGCACCTTTAGGCCACTGCTTTTTCTTAATTTGCGCATCATCAATTAATTTAATACTTCAAAGATATTTGATATTTACAAAATATCAATTTTGTATCAAGATAATAAATTTATATCAAGAGACACGGTAGTGTCTCGCGATATATATATATATATATATATATATATATACATATTCAGAGACAATCGCTAGCGCCTCTTGCGTCAGAAATTGCAACCGTACGACGCACGGACGGGCAACGATGACGTTGATAATAATAATGACGACGTTTCTTAAAAGAAAATTTCCAGATTCGAACTTTGCATTACAATATCTCTGCTCATAGGACACGTAGAGAAAAATCAAAAACACTTTTATTATACAATTCRAACYCAAGCTATCGAATGCKTTTATTTAGAACTTTATCGGCTCAGCCGTTATTGAGATTCGATAATTACGGATGTTCGCAACTCGCCGGTTCGCGTAAATAGACACGGTCCCGTCTCGTGACATTATATTATATATACTATATATAGTAAACTTGTCGCGAGACACTACCGTGTCTCTTGATTATATACTGATTATATATTGAAATATGTCCAAATATTTATATATATATATTTATATATACGTTTTTGTTTTGTAAAATTACTGTTTGATACAAAAAATGATAGTATAATAATAAGAACATAAAAATTAATTAAATGAATAATTTTTGCATTATTTTTTTTACAAAAAGTCAAATTTAAAAATAAGAAAAAATTGATCATATATAATTGTATATAATGATATATAATTATAATGATATATAATTATAATGATATATAATTATAATGATATATAATTAATGAAAGCTGGGGAAAAAGTTTTTTCGTATTTTAATGCAAAAATAAAATGTTTTTTTTATATTTTAAGTAAAATTTATTAAACCAAACATGTGCCGTTTTGTTCGACCACCTTCTGTTATTTTTGAGGTAAAATTATATAATCCCGTCACTGAACTTCTGTGATTTCTGGGCGAAAAACTGCGACAAGTGATTTTCACTTTTTTGAAGTCAACTTTACACATTAGAGAGATTCATTTCACATTAACCCAATCTTCCCAAGCGGACATTTCTGTGGTGATTTGTTTTCGGCTTAGAAAACCGATAAAATAATATGAGAATAATATGAAAAACATGTTTTTTCATGTAAAAAGGACTAATCTTTCAAAATCTGGAACGAAAAATTTGAAATTTTCAACAGGAAATTAAATATGGCTGCTCAAAGTTGGAGAAAATTTGTTATAAACTATCAGTATTTTACTGTAGATAACGCAAGAAAACTTCATTTGCAGCAGTCGTACATGATTGAATTGACAAAGTTTGAGCACTCGAAGTATGAATAATGACTGTCAACGGATTTTGTTCATATAATTCAAAATGGCGAATAAAAATGGCGTAAAAAAATACAAGAAACTATACTATAGTCGAGATAGATGTATGAATGGTTGTTATATACATAGAGATATAAGACTAGAGGGCAGAAAGTATACGGTAGGCAGTACGGCGGGAGCGATATCGTGTGCGATAGAGAAGTTGCATTAGAGGCTCCGGTTGTCTCTCTCGCACGTTAGCGTTGATTGGCTGTCGAAATGATATGCGTGAACACAGCGAATCAGCGCTAACGTGCGAGAGAGACAAGTGGGGCCCTTATTGCTATTTTTCTCTTTCTAGCATGATATCGCAGATTCCACCCCCTTCTGTGCTCTATTCTTATATCTCTATGGTTATATATGGATTTTTGGATGCTGAATTTGAATCTGAAGGTTAGTTTTTCATTTTATAAAATGGCGGATTCAAAATGGCGCCCGAAAGTTGAGAAATTCATTGTTTGAAGGGAATATAGATTGCCAAATGACATTCGCAATATTATTTTTTTATTTTTCCGGCGTGGAACATTATTTTATTATCGCAAATTTCTATATCTCAAAATGACGGATATAAAATGGCCGCAGGAAATGAGAAATTCATAAATAATAATTGGCTCTCCATGTGAGTACTTGTTTCATATGTTTTTTGAGGCGCTGAATATGAAAATGAAGTTTATTTTTGGTTTTCTATACTTTTGGGATAAATACATACCGCCAGCATTAGCGTTATCCAATGCGCACCACGTGGAGGTTGCTGGTCGGATTTTGCGCATCATGTTAGCCCTGAAAAGAGCCGATTGTCATATTCCACTTCTAAAACCTTTCGTGCAATAATGCCTCAAGAATTCAATCCATATTTCCACAACACCTATAGCGACATTCTATTTGTTCGGATTCGTAAAAATTTTTCTTTTTTATGTATTTTTTAAATTCTATTCGTAAAATTTTTCAATTTTGACAAAATCGATCGATGTACCTGCGTGTTGTTTTATAGATTCCGCCACATTCTTTTTTATCCCTATTATCCCTACGTTATTATATTCGTCGCCACCCACTTCTTCCATCATTTATTGAAAAGTAAATTTGCATGTGTTTAACGAAAAAATACAAAATAAAGAATAATTGTATTCATTGATTACAATTTCAGCTTTCGATAATAAATGTGCGAAAAATAAGTGTTTATAATTTTTTGTACAAAAGTTGGCGCCTTGAGAAATTGAAACAAAGACTTGTCAAAAGGTTATTTGATAGCAATACATTTGTTTCATTCTATTTTTCTGATTACAACTTTTCGTCGACGACATACTCTGAATTCTATTCGTGTAATAGTTTTATGATAAAAAAAAATATTTTTTAGTAATCTATTGTAATTCTTCCGGTCAAAAATGCTAAAACGGAAATCTACTAACGTCAATGTTGATGACAATATTGTAAGCGATGATGACATTTTACTTGATAAGAATGATAGAGACACGATTGAAATTGCCTGATAGTGATGTCGAAGGATTACATAGCGATTGTGATGATGATCATATCGATTCTATTGTTTCTGTAAGTACGTCGTATCAAAAAGCTTACGAAAACCATTCATCAAATGCTAAGAAGTTGGAAGAATCATAACACAAGAAACATAAATATAACTGGGTTGATGGTGAAAAAAAAACACAATATTGTACTTGATCAGAGACATTTAACTTAGATTTAATCAAGCAAGAAGTAGAAAGAAAAACACCCCGTGAATTGTTTGATATATTCTTCTCTAAAAAATTAAAAGATTATCAATATTAATAAGTATAAGCTATTTATTAATGTGATRAGCTCTTGAAATATTAACAATAATCAATTAAGTTAAGAAGGCTAATAAGAGCAATGCCGCAGTTAACAGAATGTAATCAATTAATGTAATTTATTATCTATATTTACAGACGTTTTGGCTTTCTTTTAAGCCATCCTCAGTGTATGAAAATACATTCTTGTTGACGTTCGATGTTCAAATGGATTTACGTTAATAATGTCAAACATCAAAAACACATCTCTAAAAGATTATATTTTGGATGCTTCTAAAAAAAATGATTTAGATACTGATCAAGACACTTTCGATAAATTTATAGGCATTATCATTTTTTCAATATTTAACGTACGAGAAAGCTACCGAGATTACTGGTCAGAAGATGATCTACTACATTCGGATATCGTTTCAAGGACGATGAGTAGAAACTCATTTGAAAATATTAAGTCTCTGTTGAAAACATCGGAATCTAGTAATAGGAATGATGGAGATAAAATATGGAAAGTGAGGGCCACTCAATATTTTCCAGGAAAATATTCAATAGTTCAGTTTTTTCTATTCTTCCATGTCGATCGATGAGATGATGATAAAGTTTTTTGGACGCACAGTCAGTTTATGAAAGATCAATTCGTTTTGGAATTAAACTATGGGCAATTTGTACGAGCAACGGATTTTTATTAGATTAGATTTGGAAGTTTATTGCGGTAAAAATAATACTAGAAACAATGAAAAATTTGATAAATGTTCCTTAAGTTCACGTGTCGTTATGAATATGCTCCAACAATTTTTCTTGAAAGTGAACCAAAATAAAATATCAAACTATCACATTTACTTTGATAGATTTTTCACATCTTCAGATTTAATGGTTCATTTACAAAAATTAGATCTTCGTGCAACTGGAACCAGTGATGGTTATGTCTTTACAAAAGATATGTTTACCACTTCGGAAAAATAACGAAATTCTGACAGAAATGATGAAAGAAAACGCTTAATTGAAAAACATAAGCTGAGTAAAAAAAATAAAAGATGATCGTTCGTAGTTACACACGAATACAATTCTGGAATGAATTATATTACGGTTATGGATACCAAACCAGTATCTTTGTTATCACAGACTGATTGCGTTTCACTAACAGTGACAATGGAAAGATACGATAAAAATGTAAAGCATAGAGCTTCAATTACGTTTCCTAAAGCGTTTAAAACTTAACTTCACGATCAATTCTGACTTGAAAACTAATATTGGAGAAAACAAGTGGACTTGGGTCTTTTTTGTCGATTGATCGAATCTTTTTTGACGAATAGTCTTATCTTATATAACATGATAAATGAAAAAGTGATTTGTAGTAAAGAATTTGCTAAAAGTGTAGTAAGAACATATTTGGAAAAGTCAGTTTCGGACCTAAAGAGTCATTTGAAAATTCGAATACCTGAACGTAGACAAAAGTGAGCAAAATGCTTAACGAAAACCATATTTGATTGTTTTGAATGCAAAAAACATTTTTGTGATATCTGCTTCAAAGAAAACTATGGGTTATATGTAAAAAAAATGATGCAGTATGATAGAATATATAAAACTCGCAACGACTGCAAGCAATGTACCCGCAACTTTTACCAGGAGTGTAATAAAACCATTTGCAACTCCTGCTTCGACAAACATCATTTGACAGAAGCAGAAACTGAAAATATGGGTTAAATTCTTGAGACATTATCGCACGACAGGTTTTAGAAGTGGAATATGACAATCGGCCCTTTTCAGGGCCAACATGATGCGCAAAATCCGACCATGAATTTCTCATTTCCTGCGGCCATTTTATATCTGCCATTTTGAGATATAAGAATTTGTGATAATAAAATAATGTTCCACGCCGGAAAAATAAAAAAATAATATTGCGAATGTCATTTGGCAATCTATATTCCCTTCTAACAATGAATTTCTCAACTTTCGGGCGCCATTTTGGATCCGCCATTTTGTAAAATAAAAAACTAACCCCAGATTCAAATTCAGCATCCAAAAATCCATATATAACGACCACTCATACATCTATCTCGACTATAGTATAATTTTATGTATTTTTTACGCCATTTTTTTATCCGCCATCTTGAATTATATGAACAAAATCCATTGACAATCATTATTCATACTTCGAGTGCCCAAACTTTGTCAATTCAATCATGTATGACTGCTGTAAACGAAGTTTTCTTGCGTTATCCACTGTAAATATAAGTAAAATAAGTAAAATACTGATAGTTTATAACAGTGCTCGGAATTAAGTGCACATTTCAGCCCGATTTCCGAGGCACAGCCCACCGTCCTCTCACTACCGCTCGTAGCTCGACGGCCGAGCCGCCGATCGCGATGTTCTCTAATCATTAGAGAATGTTGTTTTCCTGTCAAGTCACATATTTGATCAGCTTCTTCGTTATTTTTTAGTGGAATAGGCCTCCTGGGGAAACCACTTAAAAAAAACGCATCTATAATAGTACCTCAAAGGTGATGTGGAAAGCTATTGTTCACATTGTAACTATCGTGTTGTAATTATTGTTAATTATATTATTGTATAATTGTGTATTATACATATTCTACAATGTATCGTAGAATATGTATAATATGTTAATAATAGAAAATTGAATTTGGTTATAAAAATAAAAATTATGTAGGAAAGAAAATATTTTAATGATAATTTGCCGAAAGGTACGGTTCCAGCATATTTCTTATCGCGACGCTCCTGAGGCACAGCGTCACGTGAGCGATCGGCGACTCGGCCGTCGAGCTACGAGCGGTAGTGGGGAGACGGTGGGCTGTGCCTCTGAAATCGGGCTGAAATGTGCACTTAATTCCGAGCACTGGTTTATAACAAATTTTCTCCAATTTTGAGCCGCCGCGAATATTTAATTTCTTGTTGAAAATTTCAAATTTTTCGTTCCGGATTTTGAAAGATTGGTCTTTTTTACATGAAAAAACATGTTTTTCATATTATTCTCATGTTATTTTATCGGTTTTCTGAGCCGAAAACAAATCACCACAGAAATGTCCGCTTAGGAAGATATGGGTTAAGAAGCCAACAAAAATCTGCTATCATATGTTTATCCCACCTATCTTGATTTTTTTTTCACGATCTTTGATGTCTTGAAACTCTGCTCTTTACTAAAATCGGAAGTATCCCGATTGATCACGTCTCGATTAGGCACCACCAACCACAACGATTGTGCCTAGAGGCTTTTCACTGTTCAAGCGTTGTAAATGGCTCGTGTCCAATCGAACCGTGTCCAATTGAGCTCCTAAAATCTTCCGAATTATATGGAAAATAATCAACATGAAAAAACAGGAAATGTATCTTTATATCTTCATTAGACATCCTAATTTTTGAATTATTTCAACAATGATTTTATAATCCTCATTTTTTCTATTACCTAAAAATTTTTCTTTAACATCTTTGAAACTGAGTTAAGTTTTTTTCCCAACAATATTCATGTGAATTATAAATTCCAAATTTTTCATTAATGTTCGTATTTATGGACCATCAAAGATTCTTGCGTGTAATTGTCTGATATTTACGGAAATTTGTTACCTAGATATTTTAAACATTCACCATTCTTATCTAATGCTTTAACGAATTGTTTAAAGAGTTCTAGTTTAATAACGGGAATAAAATTTTTTTGGAGTCCACTAAATTTTTTTCAATAATGTTCATTGTGCCAGAAATAAGAGATGCTTTTTTAGACCATACCTTCTCTCTATTGAAATGATTGACTCTGTCTCTGTTATCCTACATAGAAAAGGGGTGTTTGGTAAAATCAGACTATTATTCTAATATTACGCTCAAGATTTTTAAATCCCTACAAACTTGCCATGTCATTATATTTATTATTTTCGAGAACTCCATGTACATTAACATATTCTTCTTTTAATATTGTTGAATGAGCAATGGGAATAGGAGCTAAGACATTTGTGATATGCAGCAAAACTGCTTTCAAATTCGTTTTTCAAGAATTGATAAATAGTCTCTATTGTTCTAGTATATAAAAAGCTGATTTTATCTCGTTGAATAGACCTTCGATGTCATGGCAATATACAAGTGACTCATTCTCTGAAAAATAAAATCAATTTTCGAAAAAGCTTCAAAAAAATCTTTTTCCCTATTTCGATAAAAAGTAATTTTTTTTGAAAAATAATATAATTAATAATTTAATACACATGTAATTAATATAAAATATGACGAAATGTTTCGACTGCACTTAGTCATCTTCAGCTAATGAAAAAATAATAACAAATAATTAATGTGAATCAGTTAACTTAAACATTGAAAATAGAGGAAACATCGGAAAAAATGTATTAATAAAGAAACCACGAGGGGATAATAAAAAATCTGAAAGGAGAGGTTGGAGGTTGGACACATTATAAAAACACTAAAACTAAATTAAATATAAATGTAACAGATCCCGTGTAAGTCAAATTATAAAAATTGAAGTCCATGTTTAAATTATATGTCGGAATCAATTCATCGTTAGGCAACGAGAAACAGAATCGAGAAGTCGAATTGAAGATCAAAATGTTTAAAATTATGGTCTGAGTTAAGATTCAATAAAACAGAGTTTTTGAATTATAAAGATTATAAGATAATAGAAAAAAAACGTCAAAAAGTTAAAAAATTGTATAAATAAATAACCTTACTTATTGTTAAATGATAACAGAAATAAAGTGTCCAATTGTTGTACGGAGCTTCTTTCTAGAACAACCACATAATAGCTAATGAGCGATAAAATCGGGCATTATAATTAAACGAAAGAGGGAAGAGGTCAAATAAATTTAGAGATCGTATCTAATAAACAAAAATAGGAATCGTCAAGAAACTCAGTATTTTTTTATGAACTGATATCATGTTTTTGTTCTTTTATATACAGCATCATAGAAATCAATCTTTTGTTGCAGCTAGATTCTGAATTAAGAATCTTTACATTTTTCCTAATCAAAAGAATGATTAAATTTTTTAATGTGTTCAGTGATAACTGAATATTTCGACGGTTCCAATCTCACATATTTATGTGTTCCTTAATCCTAATTTTTACTTGTCTCTTTGTTTGCTCCACATAAAAAGTATCGCAGTCATTGCAAAGTAATTTGTAAACGACATTATTTTCGAACATACAGGGTATTCAAAAACGATGGGTCGAAAATTTGTGGAGCGAGTGTGCCTTCAGCTCGAAAACGGTAGGATTTAGGACCTTAGTTCCTTTGACATTTTCCGCTTATTTTGACGTCACCAACCATTCCATTTTTTGAACACTCTGTATAATTAGTTTTGTCTTTTTGAACTTTAATGAAGTTGTTAAGTTTATTTATTCTTTTAATCCAACGA
Source organism: Cephalotes varians (assembly GCA_037157785.1). Lineage (NCBI taxonomy): Eukaryota > Metazoa > Arthropoda > Insecta > Hymenoptera > Formicidae > Cephalotes > Cephalotes varians. Next base: position 48,507 of record JANQDE010000265.1, read on the forward strand.
TAAATTCAGATTTATTAATTAATGATATTGTAGTTTCCGAAATCTTATGTATATATAGAATAACAAAATATTTTTTACTTTTACAATCTAACTCATGATTCACAGACGCATTCCTATGATAATAGTCAAACTTTATCTTATTAATTAGTACTTTTAATCTACAATTCATCACTAAATATTAGATCTAATGGACGTAAAATACGTTGTTAAGGAGGATTTTAACACAGAACTTCACATTCCTGTGAACCTGTTCATGAGTTTATAAAACTGCGACGACGGGGTTGACTCCGGGATCGCCGAATCCCGTGAGTGCCCGTCCACAATTATACACTAAGGCGATACACAACGATATAAGGAGCTAATTACGCGAAACAAAAATCCAAATGATTCGCGAAACGACGACTGGACGATACGCGAAACTAAAATCAAATAATATGCGAAGCGACGACTGGACGGTACGCGGTACTCTAAGAAATCTAATAAAACGAGGTCATACGCGAAAGCAATGACGAAACGATGCGCGACGAGGTAAACTTCAATAACACGCGATGAAACGGGCAAGGTGATACACGACAGAAAGAAATATACCATACCCGAGAAGACGAACGAGACGATACGCGACAAGAGAATAATCCAATACGCGACAAACTTACGGAAATGGGCGCCAGGCGCGACTAATCGCGCCGCTCTAATATTCCTCACCAATCTCCTAATTAATCCGGCCGCTCCTTGCTCAGTGTGCGGCAGAGGGGCGTGATTCTTGTAATTCAGGTGGCAAGGTTCGAGGGAGAGAAGGCACAGGCAATGACCAAAGCAGAATAAATAAAGTAACAATTAGTAAAGTATAACAAAAAAAAAAAAGAAAAGAAAGGAACAAGTAAGAAAAGAAACAGCATAGAATAAAAGAACATATAAATATAAATAGTAAACATTGGGAAGAGTTGCCTTCCAGAGAGTTGGACGCACGACTCCGCGCGGACGCTCTTAAATCCCACGGCACGCTATTACTCCTCCGAAAAGCCGTACGCGACTCCGACAAAACTCTCAAACGCTACATAACTTCACGAAACGCTACATGTCCTCACGAAAACGACTCCACGCAATACGCAATTCACCGCCAACTCGCGGCGTGCTCAACTCTCAAACATTATTCGCACGCTCAACCGCAGAGTCGAAAGGGGCACGACAAGAGGTGCCGCCAAGGGACGGCTATTCGCGGGCCGCGCATTCGCACCGCACGATACGGTAAGCGACGCGGCCCGCAAATAAAACGCGTGGCCCCAAATCGACGCGGTTGCTCCAAAATACGTTAACAGACCCTACGCTCCCATACGCTATCCCGATGAGATTTCGCGGAGATTGCGACCCTCGCAGAGACGCGGCCCACCCGGCCCCAGCAGTTTCGCGGAGGGCGATACCGCGCAAATCCGCTCGAATAACTACTCCGAAACTTCCCTCACAACACGCCAGAAAACGATACTTTAACGCGAGGCGTCCCTCCACGTGTTGGCTCGCGGGCCATCCGCTCAACGCAAGGCGATACGATATACGCGAACGATGGAACCCGCGGCCCAAACGATACACGACAATAATAATTTACAATATACGCGCGCACGCAACAACGACGCGACGGTACACAGAACGACTGTCGGCCCCTTCTGGGAGGAGCTCTTATTTTCCCCTGATACCCGGGTCAGGCCAGCCTCACAATGACTCGAAACTCGCTCTATCGCTCGCAAATAACTATTATAGAATCTCTATAGGCGACAAAAGGTGACGGTTTGGCCCTCCCCGGGGCTTACCGGTAAGGTGGTCGGAGCGGTGGCTTACAATTTCGGATCGGCTACGGGATCGCCGGATCCTCTCGGATGCAGGTCCTCTCCGCACGCTGGTTGGCCGAACAGTGGCCGCCGTCGGCGCTCGCTTTGGCTCCCCGAGTTCTGCGCCGATTTTTGGCGCATCCCCTCAAAAATTGGTGTAAGGCGCCCTCAATCGGTTTTCCCTCGATCCTCAGATCCATTGGCGGAGACTCAGTCGCTGTCCCTCAATATTTCTGGGACTATATTTCGTGCGGGGCGGTACCCGCCCGGCTGGCTAGGCCTAGCGGACACCCTCCCAGAGGTCTTTGATTAACTTTAAGACCCTGCTTCCGTTTGGCCGCACGGCGAGGTCCTTGCTCTTTCCTTTACTCCTTGGAACCATACGAATCGCCTTTGAGTGTCCAATTTGGGGCCTTCCTTCGATGACGGGGATAACTAGACTCGGGGGCCGTAGCGGCACTTCCTCAGGCACGCCACTTTCGCCACTCCACGCTGCTCCTCTCCTACGATGTTGCGGCAAATCCCTTGTAATACACAAACCACGCTGCCATCCGCTCCGCCACTCCGCCACATTCCTGTGGACTTATTAATATACGGCAGAGCAAAAACAAAAAAATAATAATTAAATTGAATAATAGGGGGTGAACTCGCTCCCAAGGAGACGAGGAACCCCCCCGAGATGCCCTCCTCGGTCGGGTCATTGCCCTTGTGACAGTGACGGCAAAGGCGTCGCGTCACAAAACATATTGAGAATTATAGACGAACTTGATAACTGAGATAAATTCTTCAAAGGGAATAGAAGTATTGTTTTGTTAGGAGGCCAAAGACAGTATTAAGAAATATCAAACATTAAATAATATAATAAAAGAAGATTTAACTCAGATAAAACATTTGGCCTCATAACATTGTTAAATTACTCTCTACAATAGCGATTAGCAATCGCGCGACCCAGTTGCGCAGCCGGTTCAAGGAATACTGACTGTAGCAACCTAATTAAGAACGCTGATTCGATCCTTGCCGAAATCGATCGGGATAAAAACCAGGAGGACAGAGGCAGGATCGAAATCAGTACGGTCAGACAGCAAGAACGCTGTCACTTTATTATACGCAATAACCGTTTCGGACAAACAGCGGAAACGCTGTCCGTCGAATATTGTAACACGAAATAATTACGCTGAAATCAAGTGAAATAAAGTTTTATTTAGTTAAAGTTATCGGTGTGTGTGTGTGTGTGTGTCTTTATTATCGTTCCTTCGCGGAAGACGAACCCCAAGTGCCGGAGCGGCACGACAGTTTTTAATGTAAGTCCATCTTTTTGTGATGCTAGGTATTGCAAGATCTAAAGAAATGATGAGTGAACAGTAATGTCGCATCTAATGAGAGTAAGATGTCACTTGGGTTTATTTTTTTATTTGAGAGAGTTCTATGCAACCCAAAGCTATTGTTAACCCGTCTGATGTTATGAGTTGTTCAGTATAATTTTATGTAAGAATTTTGCCAATGGATAGAGCGCAGTATTGACTGATGACACAAGATTCTAAGTGGATAATTATCTTTGTGAATTTTAACACGTCCGCACGGTTCACAAAATTTTCTTCTCTGTCGCCGGCAAATGACGACAGACTTGCCAATAGCACTACATTGGTGTCACCGGACGTGAAAGTGTTAAGGAGGCCATAAGCTTTAGATAAGAAAGAATCGCTTGAATATAGGGTGTTTGATAATTCTGTGAACAATTTTCATGAGCAGCTAAAGTGAATTAAATTAAGGCGGAAAGTCCTCTAACATTTTTAATTTTTTGTAATATCTCTCCACGAGATATTAATTTCTAAAAATTGTCCAATATGCACGTCCGCCCAGTCTTCTACTGGCAAGTGTATGCCCATTAATAACTCGACGCGTGACCCGCGGAGAGCGGGGATTGTCAGGCAAGCGTCCTGTGCCGCGCACACTGCAAGTCCCTCCTTCACTCGAGCAGCGCGCTGGCTATGCCTCCCCACTCCCGCAGGTCCATTCTTTTGATTGAGAGAATATAAAAATTCTCGATTCAGAACCTAGCTACAACAAAAGACAGATTTCTGAGATGCTATATATAAAAGAACAAAAACATGATATCAAACTCACAAAAAAATATTGAGTTTCTTCACGATTCCTATTTTTGTTTATTAGATACGATCTCTAATCGTATTTGATCTCTTTCCTCTTTTGTTCAATTATGATTTTTCGCCCGAATTTATCGCTCAGTAGCTATTCTGCGATTGTCCTATAAAGAAGCTCTGTACAACAATTGGACATTTTATTTCTGTTATCATTTAACAATAAGTAAGTTTTTTATTCATATAATTTTTTAATTTTTTGGTGGTTTTTTTCTGTTATCTCATAATCTTTATAGTTCAAAAACTCTACTTTATTGAATCTTAACTCAGACAGATGATTTTAAACATTTTGATCTTCAATTCGATTACTTCTCGACTCCGTTTCTCGCTGTCTAACGATGAATTCCGATATAATTTAAACATAAACTTCGATTTTTATAATTTGATTCATTTGGGATTTTATCTGTTACATTTATATTTAATTTAGTTTTAGTGTTTTTATAATGTGTCTACCCTCCCCCCTCAATTTCTTTATTAATACATTTTTTCCAACGTTTTTTTTATTTTCAATGTTTACATTAATTGATTCACATTAATTTTTTTTTTCTTTGGCTGAAGATAACTAAGTACAATCGACATCATATTTTATATTAATTACATGTGTATTTATATATAAATAATAATAATACTATATATATTATTATTAATAAAATACATATATTTTCTAGTCCTTTTATAATTATCTAATTATATATTTTATTTAAAACTCCTTTATGAGCCATATTTCCTAATATTGTTTGTTATTTACTAATATTGTTACTAATATTAATAATATTAGTAACAAAAAAATTTTTAATTATTAGTAAATTATGTAAAATTGAATGCAAAGCGTAAATAAAAAAAAGGAAAGTTCTAATTAGCTACTCAAAGCTCAGGAGGATTACAATGTCATCTTAGAGTCCGAACGCTCCTGAGAGTGCAGCTACACTATGCGCGTATTCGCAGTTCGTGATTCGTAATTGCATTCGTGCAGCAAATCCATAAAAATATGCTCAAATACTCTAATAGAGCTTCAATAAGTGATACACCTATTATTCCATCTATTTTATGAGAGTTTTGGAAGATAGAGAATGTAGCTCGGCCAGATTGATTCGCGACGGTGTATCATTATACAGATAGTCGTAATATTAGATTCGATTATCTGAAGCCGCTACCTACGGATTATCTACCAACAATTGAAAGTTTCAGTTTGGAAACAGATTTCTAAAAATAGTCGCAATCCTTGAATTCAACTTTCGGTTGTTTATTAAACTCTCGTCATCAAGTTCATCAACTATTAGGAAAAATTTTTTTAATTTTTAAAATTATGTGTGTGTGTGTGTGTGTGTGTGTGTGTGTGTGTTTATATATATATATATATATATATATATATATATATATACATATTCATGCAATCAAGTCAAGCAAGAAAGATCATATCAATTGTAAGGAAACTTCACATATATCAATTTTGAATTATTTTACTCCCGTAGAAAAAAATCTGATGTAGTCTAAATTCTAATGTCAGATTCGGTTTTAGCGAGTCAAATAACATGGTGATTCATACAAAATCTTTTTTTTTGTGGTCCTGTGTTATTAAAAATTGCCATATAAATCCGATCTAATACAAGCACGACAAAATGCGGCCGCTCAGCGATCGAGGTTGCTAGGTACACGAGAATTGTTTATTACAATAATTGAATAATTTTTTAAGCAAAAGAATTGGTTTATTTTTCTGTGCACGTGCACATATACTCACAAATTAAAAAAAAACTCATCATGTACTCAAAAAAAGAATTTATATTCTTTTGAAGAATATTATAAAACTTATAAGACTTTTTTTATAAGATCTTTCTTTATAAGATTTTTTTGTTCCCCTTGACTTCTTCCATRCCTCCAATGGCTCAGACTTCATTTCTTAGACATCTTGTATATATACATACTTTAGGTATTTAACATGATTTATTCAAAGTTTCATTAATAGAGATTAGTTGTTCTGAAAATAAAGTTGTAACGATGCATTTCCCCGAATAAATATGCATCGTTTCGGGCAGAACATCCGTCGGATGCCGCTCTGCCGAACATCAACGGGGCGAGAAAGCCCATTGCATAATTTTTAATGTTATACGAAATCGATCGTTAGTTTGCATCTACGATCCAACGCCGACTCGAGGCATACTCGATAACGTCCGAACGTCATCAATCGGCGTCCCATCCGCATCCTGCTCCGTACCGTTATCGCGGTTTTGTACAGAAACACACCGAAATTCGCCAAAGCTGTGTTTTCTTTAATATAAAAGACGCGAATAATTAGGGAGAGACTTTTCCGCGAGCCAGCAATCTGACCAATCCGCTCCGCGAGCACTCCGAAGATCTTTTTAAAATCGACAGCCCAAAGAGCCAGACAAAAGAATAAAGGAGATACTTTGAATCCGCCGAGCGTTCTCGGCAACTTTCCGGTTCTTCCTATTACTCCGACGCACCGACAAGGACCAGAGGATAGAGCATATATTGCCTCCGCCGAGCATTCTCGACAGTTAGTTTCGTTCCTGCTTCGCTACCCGAGGAAATCTTTCACGGACGGGAACGGGACCTCCGTGTCACAAACACCCCGTCGCAATCTCGCGAATTAGCGGGCATATAACGATCGGAACCGTCCCGTTTAGATTAACTCTCACTCGCGAACCGAGTATTGCGCAACGGGTTCCGTCCATCTAAAAAATACCGCGACCGTCTGTCAGTCGAAGATTGTTTTTGTATGATCACGCTAGATCGATCTCGACAGCTAGAGACTTTTGACGACCGCTCGCCGACATTATTGTTTTCCGCGTCGCACGCCCGTTGTATGCACACTCCGATTCGCCAAAATCTTGTTATCAAAAAAGTGCACGTGCATCGCGATCCCGATCACCGCTACCCGCGATCGCTAAACTCTCAATCTCCACCGCAATAATTGTAAATACGTCACTCACCGGTATCTTTTGTTACATTGTATATTGCCGGTGACAACCAGCTGAGAAACATTGTGCAAGTATTACGAATAAAACCGCATTAACTATAATTGAACCCAACTCAAGTTTTCTCTCTCGCCCATTATTATCCTGATCCGCGCATAACAAGATAGATTATTTCAAAATTATCTATTTGTTTAAACTTTATTTACAGAGCAATTAATCTCTGCGATGCAATAAAACTTTGAATAAATCATTTCGAATACTTACGATTTCTGTACAAAGAAATAATTTATCGCTATAAGAAGTACCATATATACCAATAAAAAATAATAACAAATATAATATAAACTATAAAAATATGTTGTTAAGAGGATCCTAAACCGAAGGCCGAACTCCGACGATGTCAATAATACAGACTTTTTAATTCCGAACTAAAAATGTCGATAATAGTGATATTTTTAATTTAATTTCTTATATTATCGTTCTGTCTCACTCAAAGGCGTACATCTGTCCTTATCTAACATATTACAGCGCCATCCATCACGATACTCGAGAACTAATGTAATGCTTTGAAATCCTCTATCTATCAACTTCTCAGTCGCACGGATGCAGTAATTTTTGTCAAACGTTTTCGTTTATTAATTAGTGTCTAAGTCTAATTCTAACAACTCGACATTGTTTGTTCGTGTCCTCTACGTGTCTCCAGATACTAATTTCGTGAGTACAAACTGCACAATTTTTATATTGAGTAAATACGATTTGACAGCTCCAGACGTCATATTGACGCGTCTATAAATGATAAAATTATGTGAAATAAGAAATATTTTTCGTTTTTCAGCATAAAGTCCAATCTGCAGACTGATATTAGGTGTGCTGCGACGACGGAGTTAGCTCCGGGATCACCGAATCCCGTGAGAGCCCGTCCACAATTATAAGCTGTACAATTAAAGCGATACGCGACGATTTAGGGAGCTTACTACGCGAAACGAAGACCAAATGATACGCGAAMCGACGACTGGACGATACGCGAAACGAAGACTGGACGATACGCGGTACTCTAAAAAATCTAATAAAACGAGGTCATACGCGAAAGCGACGAAGAGACGATACGCGACGAGGAAACCTTCAATAACACGCGACTAAACGAACGAGATGATATACGATAGGAAGAAATATGCAATACCCAAAGAAACGAACGAGACGATAGAACGCGACAAGAGAACAATCCACTACGCAACAAACTTAAGAAAATGGGCGCCAGGCGCGAATAATCGCACCACTCTAATATATTCCGTTAATCGCAAAATTTCCGGCCGCTCCCCGCTCAGTATATGGCAGAGGGGCGTGATTCTTTCAGTTTTTGGTTGGCAAGGTCTGAGAGAGAGAAGGTCAAGCAATAAGCACAGCATAGAGTTTAGTAAAAGAAATAAAAGACAAAAATATATTTAATAAAGCAAGAAATGAAAGTAATACAAGGTGTAAAGAAAAAAAATAACTGGTTGTAAAGAGAGTCGAACATTTGACTTCCGATAGACGATCGGACTCAGCGCGGTGTTTTCCGCGAATACTAGATCACGCTACAATTTTGATTTTCGCTACAATTCCGCATGCTAAACGCCGCGGATTCGCGGACGGTGCAGTTAATACAAGATTTCGCACGCGATATTGTGCAGGGAACGATCTGAAGTATCGGGAGGGACACGATCAGAGGTGCCGTCAAGGGATGGCTGCCCGCGAGTCACGGATTTGCACTACAAACGACACGGTAAGCGCCGTGATCCGTGAACAGAACGCGCAGTCGTCGCAACCCGACGATGCACGTCCCAATTACAACATCCCATACGCGGTGACTCCAATCTGCATTACGCGATAATTACAATCTTTGATGCACGATGATCCGTAACATCCGACGCACGACAATTCACAAGATCTGACGCGACGATTTACAAGATCCGATACACAACAATTTACAAGATCCGATACACGACATGATACAGAAACGCTACTCTACGCAAGACGACTGTCGGTTCGCGATTTCTCCGGAGGGAGCTGTTTCACCCGCACTACCCGGGGCAGGCCAACCTCGTGACGGTAATTATTTAAAGAGCTCCGACTTAGCTCTGCTCGCTCCGAATCACCTGCGAGCTCAAAACGCGATACGGAAGAGGTCTTGGCCCTACCCGGGGCTTACCGCACTATGGAGTGGTCGAAATGGTGGCTTACACTGTTTTCGCTGTTCCGCCGGGCACGCTCGGTGTAGTCCTTCTCAGATAATGGCTCGCCGAACAGTGACTGCCRTCGACGCTCGCCCAGGCCCCTCGAGTTTTGCGCCGATTTTCGGCCCATCTCCTCAATACCGCATGCTTGGAGCGCCCTCGATCTTTAGATCCTGGGTAGAGCCCAGGGATGTGCAAATTTCTGCGCGGCCCGTAGATCTTGTTGGGAAGACTGAATTTTCGTCAGAGGCAGGATCCGCCCGGCTGGCTAGGCCGAAACGGCATCCTCCTCGAGGTCCTTCTCCGACTTGGGGACCTTCCTTCCGCTCGTACGCGCGGCGGGGTCCTCCTTCGTACTCCTTCCTTTAGGAACCGCCAAACTTCCAGTTTCAAACTGTCGGGGCCTCCTTCTGGCAACCGGTCCGTTGCTGATGGGGCGACTTTGACTCGGGGCCTGCGGCGGCACTTCCTCGGGCACGCCACTCTCTCCTTCTCCTGATGTTCCCTTCCTCAGCAGTGCTCCGGCTTCTCGTGTATACAAAATAAAACGGCCAACCATTCCGTCTCCGCCGGACTCGCAAAACGACACGATAATCAGAAAAAAAGAACACGATAATTAAGTAATTAAATAATAGCGGGTGAAGTCGCTCCCCAATCTGGGAGGATCACCTCGAGCATTCCCTCCCTCGGTCGGGTCAATGCCCTTGTGACGATGCCGCCAAAGCGTCACGTCACAGTGCATTATAATGTGTGTGATATGATAATGTGCACTTTAATTCTGGAAAAGGATTTCCAAATCTAAAAAAACAATACGTACAAAAACGTTTGACAAAAATTATTGCGTTTTGTCGATAAATCAGAATTACTTTAGCATCCTCTTAAATATTATTCACACAAGTGTTTTATATGTATACTTTCATATGTAACATTCATTTTTATGGAAAATATAAATATTAACACATTTCTATGCATTTTTGCGAAACTCAAATCCACGCCGAGACACCAAAAAGCATTTTGACAACCTCGATCGTATCACAGTAACCAGAGAGAAGGAAAGATTCTATCGCTCGCTCGGCGCATCGAGATTAGCCGAGTGGATAGCCAGAGCGTTTCTGTGTGCGTGAGTGGCGAAATCACGAGTGGATCCAAACTTGAAATCGCATCTCTGATTTTTGAGAAAAATGAGAAAAATTTTATATAGAAGTTGTAGAATTTAAATGATATTTACTGACCTTATCAGTTTAATCTTAGGTCATAATAAAAATCTCCATATTTTATTGTATATTCTTGTAAGTATTCCAACCTTGGCGACATCACCAAAGATCAAATTGATAAGATCAATAATAGATCTTTTAAAATTCCATTTGTATTTTTCTCGAGATATTGCACCGGTCTAAAACTTTTTTCTCCTCTTATATCGTTCTTTTAAAGTAATAATCAGATTTAGATTTAACTTTCAGCCAAATTTTTGTTTCTGAGACAGAGGCATTCATAATCCGTTCTTATATTTAAGATCGTCTTAAATAAGTTTATATAGCTCTCTTAGTAGTTGAAATGGAATCTTAAGACGATCTTAAATATAAAAACTGACTATGAATACCGCCCAGAGTGTCTCCAGTGAAAATTTTTAATTCATATAATTTTTCAGTATTTATATATAGATTTTAGAACTGTCTGTATAATTTTAAAAAATTATATAGAAATTTTTATATAACTTTTTCAGAAATATTTGTATAATTTTATAATTATTTAAAAAAATTTTCTTTTTTAAAAGCGCCAGATTTTTTTATACGAATATCAGAAATGCTGAAAAAGTCTATATTTTTCTAGAATTCTTCTATATGTATGAATTCTGAAATATTCTGGAAATCTCTATATTTCATTGCATATTCTAGTAGCTTACATCGAGAGCTTTCCAAAACGCTATAATAAAATATTTTTTTACTAGGAATTTTCTATTTTCTATTTTGTCATGACATTTTTAACGTGACCCCTCTTGTCTCTCATGTTCACGGTGCTCCATTAGTCTGAGTCCCCTTGTATCTTACGTACGGAGTATTTAATTAACATGAATTCCCTTGCTTCTCATGTTTGGAATGCTTGATTAGCGTGAGTCTCTATGCCTCTCACATACGGGATGCTTCATTAACGGGAATTGTATTTCCTGTCAGAAATTCATAAACTCTTCTATAGAAAGAACTTCAAAGTTATCTCCGTTGACTCGAATACATAACACCAATCTATTTTCGAAATGTCTGACCATTTTGAGTAAGACATCTCGCGGTATGCTTCTGCAAACTACTCGTATTCTTTCTATCATATCTTCTCTAATTGGCGCATGCTCATAGACCACTTCATAAAAAGAAATCGAGTGAATTAAATCAGGAGATCATGGGGCATCATCCAATCCATCTGTCATTGTATTCTCAATCCAGATAAGCTTTCACTATTGCCGCATAATAATGAGGTGTAATCTCGTTCAGTTGTCCATTTTCTGTCGTGTGAAGTCAATGTCTTCAAATAATTGTAAACGATCTCTGAGAAGTTCTATAAAATTTTCTCTATTGATATTTCCGTCGAAGAAATAAGGACTAATTAARTAACCATTTACAATTTCAAACATTTACACTCTAGCGATTATCTCCTTGTCTGTGCCAATGTGAATTAACATCTGACCAATAATGACAATTATGTTTATTCAATTCACCATTATTTTTGAACACCATTATTATAGATTCAACAAAGAACATAAAATGATAGAAGAAATTCGGATCAGCTCTGATCATCTGTTGTGCCTAATGACAAAATCACACACGCAATTGCATATCTTCTTAATTAAGAACTGTGACGAGAAGCCCTCGGGCGTTTCGTTGCATGGGCTATCGCCAGACCGAGGGGATTTCGGGGATCGTCCTTTCCATATCTGGGAGGAAGCGATCTTTCCCACTTCTGTTTGGAGCAAGTTTTATTACTCCTTTAAGTTTAAGATCGAAGGACGGTAGCCTGAGTGGCCGGCAGCTTAAACAATATACATCAGGAGAGGAGATTCAACCACGAGGATCTAGAAGCCAGGAACATTGACGTACCCGAGAGTGTCGCCGCTCGTCCAGAGTCCCGCCCTTTCGCCTAATACTGTGACGGTCGAGGTAAAGTAATATGGAGCTTCGGAGTCTCCACAGCCGCCAGGGAGCCGGAACACGCGAATCCCGTGCCATGGAACAGATGGAGGATTCGATAATGTAAGAAGAAAGACCGAGGGCGAATGCGAGCCTTGGCCTGGCCAGCCGACCCTGAGCATAGGATTTAGATCCCTACGTTATCGGCTCAAGGAGCATGCAGATTCCCGCAGGCGGTGGATATTTGAGACTGCGCTCGAAGTGAGGAATCGATCGAGGGCGCCTCTAATAGCCGGAAGGAATAGATGCGCGAAAGATTGGCGCACGAGACGAGGGGTCTAGGACGAGCGACAGCGGTGAGCACTGTTCGGTGCCATTGAGAGAGAAGGACGTATCCCCAACGAAGGACTCGGTGAGACGACGTTCCATTCTGTAAGCCGCCACTCAGGTGACCGATAGCTGCCACTTGGTTGGGGCCGAGGTCTCGTAAGGATTCGTACTGTAAGTAAGCGGCCGGAGATAGCGGCCCCGGGAATTACGGGATTCCTTAAAGATCCCGGAAAATTACGCAGAAAGCACGAGGTCCGTCGGCTCCGAATTGCCGAGAGGGAAGCTCGGCATACCGCGCGGGGAGGTCTCTCCCGGATATACCGCCACCGACAGTCCCACGGCGTATTGTTCCGTCTATTGTGTTGTTTAGCGTTCTGTCTGTCGTTTAAGTATCGCGTTACGGCGTATAGTAGGCGGAATTTAACATTTCGCTAGTGCGTTACCATTTTATCTTTATTATAGAGTCGGTTACTCTGTGAGCGTGTTACCGTTACCATCTTACCGTTACTATATCGCCTATCAGTTTGTAAACGCGTTATCGTTTTTTCGTTGTATTCGAGTCGAGTTTCTAATTACGTCTATTGTAGTTTTCGTTACCTCGTGTGTGTCTTTCATATTATATGATTTCAGCATTACGGCAGCGTACAATGGGGGGGGGGGGGGTACATTTGGAGAGTACAATGGTGAGATCGCCTTCGATCGGGAAATTCGGCGCATCATTGCGCGCCTTATTATCATCTATTACCCACTGTTACTCTTCCATTAAATATATTTTTGTTATTATTATTTTACTTATGCCTACTGTTATTACTGCCGCCTCTCCTCCCGAGCCTTCTATTTGAATCTAAAAGAATCCCGTCCCTCTACACCACACTGAGCGAGGTGCGGCTGGGTATATTAAAGAGTTATCTAGAAGTTTAAGGAAATTATTCGAGTGGCGCGATTGTTCGCGCGTGGCGCCCTTTGAGTAAAGCCTAATCGGAATCGCCACGGATTTCGTACTGAGTCTGTTACCGAACATCTACCGACTTGCATACAGTCTTGATTCAGTTACCGACTATTTGAAATAGCGATTACCGTCTTGATTCCGTTACCGGATACCTTGACTATCGAATACCATATGGATATCTTTACCGAGCACCCCTATAAGTGATTACCGATAATTACGTATAAATTGGGCGTGCCTCTTCAGGATTCGGCGGTCCCGAGGAATAGCGCGTCGCAGAGCTTGTGTTAATGTGACATAGTAGGATGATGCTTCATTTTGTTTAAAATTTTTTAAATTGTTATTCTCGGAATATCAATTTCTCTAGCCATAACTCGACTTATATGAGAATGTAGATGGATAGATAACGAGCACACGCACATTTTCATTTACTCACAATGTGCTCTTTGACGCCTTCAATGACCTTGCCAAACTCTTTGTTCGAGATCCCAGATTATAGAATGATTTGTTACATGACTGTTGCTCTTTTTCGGAATAACGATAAATAAACTCGAAAGCTTCATGATAATTTACTTGACATTCTCCAAAACAAGAAGAATATCAACAATCCGAGGGATAATCAGTCATGAATATTGTCGATCCTAAATTCCCAAGGGATCAATTAGATTCGTACTTCTTTGCGAACAGGATTTGTCTAAATGGATTGTGATTAATAGGAAACGCGAACCCGAATTGTGTGAGAAAGAAAGTCTTTTCAATCGGTTTCCGAGTCGTGAATGGATAAGTTTCTAATAAGATTATGTTATACACAGTATAGCAGAAATCATACTTTCGTATTTTTTATGTTCATAAAGTCCATGGATTCTCTCCGCTCTGCTATCGGGGTAATTCAAGATTAAGCTCAAATGAAGAAAGAGCTGGAATGGAAAGAATAGAAAAGAAAAGATGAGGGAAGAAGTTGAGAATAAAGGGGAAAAATGAGCTTCATCATAATTAAGCACCCCGAATGTGAGAGGCAAGGCAGGATACGTTAAAACTGTTATGACAAAATTTAAAATATTTCAAAAAATTCTTAATAAAAAAAATTTTTTATTGTGGTATTTTTATTGTGGTATTTTAGAAAGTTCTCGACGTAAGCTATTAGAATATGCAATAAAATATAGGGAGATTCATTTAATAAATTGCGACTATCGTGGGTCAAATCATTGCCACCGTTTTTTGTTCCCCTTAAAATCATGCAATTTGTCTGAAATATTTTTCTTTGCAGCCTCAGTTTTCAAAATATTTGGTTGGATGGATTAAAATGACTCTATATAAAATTTAAAGAAGTTTAAGATAATTTTTTCTGATATTTTTATAAAAAATTTAAAACAAGAAAAAATCTTAAAAATATTATGAGAATTTTTTTTATCATGGATCGCACGCTTTAATTATGAGCATCCATCGTTGTCAAGATGCTAGCAATAAGAAAGAAATTGAGCATTAAGAAGGATTGAAAAATATATCTAAATCCGATTGGATTTATTCTAAGATTTTTATTTAATTTTTTTTCACATTTAAATAGTACAACACTTTCGTACAATATAAAAGTGTTGTGCGCTTTATCTTTTATATTTGTTGATTGATTACATTTTTTATGCTTGTTGATTCTGTAATTTTTTTTCTAATTTTTTTCTAATTTTTTTAAATCATATTATCATGTGGCAACATGAATAGTGCGACAATAAGACAACAAAAGAAGAATCCTTAATTGAGAAAAAAGCTAGAATGAGAAATCTTATTGCTAGAATAAAGATAATTAACTTATACAGGGTGGACCATTTTCATCCATCCACGCAAATAACTCCGAAGGTATAGGTGATAGCGAAAAATAACTCGTACAAAAGTTGTA
>JANQDE010000265.1:73099-87717 GCA_037157785.1 Cephalotes varians
ATCCTGTTGGAAATAAATTTCATCTATATTTCCACCAGCTATGTCTCGAATAGCTGGAACAATTTGTTCGCGAAGCATGACTGTGTATACCTGTGCTGTCAAATTRCCTTCAATGAAGAAAGGGCCAACTKGTCTACCATTAAGAMTACCAGCCYATACGTTAACTTTTTRTGGATATTGGGTATGATTGTCTCTTTTCCAGTGAGGATTAACGTCACTCCAGTATCTACAATTGTGTCTATTTACATTTCCAGTCAGTTCAAATGTTGCCTCATCAGAGAAAACAATATTATTAAATAATAGAGGATCGTCGACAATCATCTCCATCATAAGATCACAAAATTCGATGCGTCTATCAAAATCGTCTTCGGACAACTCTTGACACAAATAAAGTTTGTATGGATGCCATTTATTCAATTTCAAAATTTTACTGACAGATGCATGACCGATTTCGTGTTCTTGTGCAACGCGATTGATGGAAATATGGGGATTTTCAACGAAAGACTGTAAAACATCTAATGCCTTATCATTATTTGTTGCTGTTTTACGTCTACCAGATTTTGAGCGGCTTTTAACGCTACCAATGTCCTCGAAACGTTGAATAGTATGGATTACAGTACTTTTAGAGATCCTATTATTTTCATTCCGAAAATTTTCATTAAATAATCGCGTTACTGTTTTATATCCTCTTTGTTGATCTCCCCATCCTCGCATCATTAACAGTGTTATTCGATTTTTTTCAGAAAGCTCCGCCATTCTTAATTAGAGCAAAGAATTAATCAGGTAAGTGATAGGAAATTGATCTAAATAATTAAGTAGAGAAAAATACTAATTATTAAGTGCTGGTCCAACTATTGATTTGTTTATTTCAACCAGCACTAGCAAAAAGCTCGTTGAGCAACTGAAAATCTAGTAGATCAATTAATATTAATAATATTTACGAAAAATTTCTGGGCTATTGGAAACAAAAGTGAAAATGTTTGAGACAATCA
Organism: Cephalotes varians; assembly: GCA_037157785.1. Taxonomy (NCBI): domain Eukaryota; kingdom Metazoa; phylum Arthropoda; class Insecta; order Hymenoptera; family Formicidae; genus Cephalotes; species Cephalotes varians. The sequence goes on from JANQDE010000265.1 coordinate 74,092, forward strand.
ATTGAAGCGCAATGGCTTCTTTTGTTACAGAAAMAATTTTTGGRGCTGTTTGTTTTCGTCCACGAGGTAACTGCTGCTCGCTAAGAAGAAGACAGCACTGCATCAAAGATTAAAATCAGTGATCCGTATTGTTTGCTCAAGAGCTCGTACATTGATGCCTGCGAGAATGAGAGAATAAAGATCGGCCCCGCTAACGCTTTCGGGCAGATTCCCCTTCGGACATCACGCATTCGAGCAACTTCTCGCGATCACYTTCGGGCAGTTTTTCGCCGTAGCCTACTAGCATAACCGCTTGAAGCCGTACAACTTTGCTATTGGACATTTTCCCAAAGTGCATTCTTACTGAAAATATTAGGGGGATCCGACACTTTTTGATTAATGTATTTTCTTTAAACCAATTAATTGGTCTCATTATTCCGCGCACAAAAATATTAAGATTATGATTACTGAAAACTAAATAATATTTTACAAGATATWTTACATTTTGTGTCAAAAAATTGTTAACTTCAAACCTTTATAACTCAAAAAGTATTTAATGAAAAAATGTTTTATTATAGTGTTTTGGAAAGCTCTCGAGATAAGCTATAAAAGTGTGCAATAAAATGTAGGGGGTTCCATTAAAAAAAATAAGGTTGACCTTGAAATGACCTTAAAGGACATGTTCAAGATCAAAGTCAAGGTCATCATCTTACTTCGCGCTTGAAACCATACAACTTTGCTATTGGACATTTTCTCCAAAATGCATTCTAACTGAAGATATTAGGGGGGTCCGATACTTTTCGATGACCTTGTATATCTACACGATTGAGCAACGAATGAAATCACGCAGTGATGGAGAAACCTAACGTCACATGCTGATTGCAATTGCTATCGACGAGCATTGGGAAAATTTTTTCTTTTCTCTCACAATAATTAGATATCACATCTTTGAAATATTATAAGAATATTTGACAACTCTTAACATGTCACGTAGCAGAAAATATTTTTCGCACACAAAATTAGCTAACATCGATATATTTCGATCTATTGTAAAACTCGGGATTTTTTATTAATCTAATTCAATTCGCATGGTTAAGAGTTGCAGCTCATTTCTGAAATTTCACTGTACAGTCGTTTTATTAATCAATTCTCTTACACCTTCGCATGCAGTAATATATTCAGTTATAGAGAGTACAATACTTTGTAGAGAATACAATACTTTGTTGTCTCCGGCTTATCCAATGAGATTGCTGCTCTTGAAAAATAAAATACTGATGATTCCTGTTTTTGAATGGTTTCGACATCTCTTGTGTAGTCTGCTTCACTGTATAAAGTTAGCTTTGGTTTCAATTTTGTACAATAGACCATAATTCATTGTTTTTTGTAAATATTTGTATTCTCTTAAGTATCTTCCAATTAGACAGTGTTGGTGAATCTAACTTTTCTGACTACACTAATTATATACGATAAATGGATATGAATGGATTATTGTTCAATACATAAAAGTTCTTATAACTTGTCGATATGGAATTATAATGACAGGTTTTTGTTTCATTTTGTCTGCCAAATTTTTCATTTGGTGCATTAGTTTCTATCATCCTGAAGTTCTCAAATGTAATAAGCATATAAGACTTAGGAAAAACGAACCATCTTCCAGATAGAATATGTATTTCAAGGAAATTAATTAGCGATCCAACTGATCTGTAATTCTTCTTTTAATTTTTTTATAATATAATTTTTATAATATAAATATATAGTATAATGATAGAATTTTTTTCTTCTGTTCTTTCCAGCCTTATTCCATTATCAACGTAGATCATTATAATTAATTTCTTTTTTTTTTCTTAAACAAATGAATCAGTACAAAATCATATCTTTGAACCCAGTTCAATCCACAATTCGTTGATTTTAGCAACAATAAAACCTGTTTCAATCTATAGATTGTGATTTAGTTTGCACATTCTAATTCAATATATTCAGATTAATCCACATATACATTTTCTCTTGAAAGTTTTCATACAAACTGTTTTTATATTAAATTGTATAAGTTGTAAAATTGTATAAATTGTAAGTTGCATCTTTTCCGACATTGCAATACTAGTACAGCTTTCACTGTGTCAAATCTAGCAACCGATCTCATCATAATCAAGCTTTTAAGAATATTCTTTTGCTATTAATTTATCTTTATATCGATATGGAGTATCATCCGCTTTCGTTTTATTTTAACTCAAAAAATCCAATGATTTTTCATTAGTCTTTTATTTTTGGATAAAACCATCAATTATCATGTATTGTTTTCGTTTAAGGACTTTATCTCCTCATAGCTTTTTGCTATTTATTTGATTCATTTGATGTCATTACTTCATTAAATGATTCTGGATACACATATTCAACCATTCAACCATTCAATTCAACCATTAGAACATAGTCATTCAAGCGTGACGGTTAGATTTTTCACAACATGATATCTTCTTTTCGTTATTTTGATTATTATTGTTATCTTTATTGTGGATGTCTTCTTCATCTTCAATCATTTCCTTATTAGTTGGCCTTGCGTATCATCCTCATCTTCAACAAATGTTTGCACTTTTTGCCTTTCTGCCTTTTTCTTTACAATTTTCTTTACAATTTTTTGAAAATATGACATTTTTATTCAACTCGATTTTTCTTTGGTAGCTATATTCGATAATCTTTACTCAGCAGTAACTGACAATACGACCTTTAAAACTTTTCTTGTTCTATTTCTATCTATAAAGCAATCTGTACCAAAAACATGCAGATGATTAATATTTACAGCTTCTTTTTTATTCCACAGCTCAGTCAGACTATTCTCCTTAACAGAAATCGGTTCTGTCTGATGTAGTATATAAACCGCCGTGTTAATTGTTTCCGCCAACAATTTTATTGACAAAAGGATAGAATGAGCAGCTTCAACCACAGTGTAATTTTGTCATTTTGCAGTACATTTTGTTGAGGTGTATAAGATGTTGGCTTACGAGAGACAATTCCTTCCAGTATTTTCTGCACTTCTGCATCGAGTATCTATTGAATTCCTTTTCATCAGAGAAACTCTTTGATCTTAATTCCAATATTTTTGACTTTATAAAGACTGATAGACAACCAACAACTTCAGATTTTGTTTTCAAAAAGAATATAATTTTGAAAAATTATCTTTAAAACAAACAAAATATCGTGTCAATTAGTTTTTCCTACATCATTTTGCAGACATCTGTACAAATCATAACACTTAGTTCCCCAGTTCCTTGCCCGATTTCTGTTCTGGCTCAAAAACTAGCTTTGTGTGCTATTTTTCATATATGCAACCATCACAAAACTCTTCTTTCACGTTAACTTCAATTCCTTGCTGTTTAATGATCTTTTTGACTCTTGATGACACAAATGTTTATGTCATAGTTGCAATTTATCTTCTGTTGACGCAATATATATTTCCGCAGTGTTTTTGGAAGCTATACGCGCATATCTAACATATACAATCCTTTATTCTTTTTTTTACCTTATTTTTGCGTCTTTCAAAAACTGATATTCTTGATGTCGAATACCTTAAATTTAAAGCCTTCCTCAATTTTGACCATGAGAACAAATTTTATTCACTATTTGGAACAAACTATACAAATAATTACAATATCATTTTCAAACAAGGAGAGAAAAGGGCTGATAGGAATCGACGCGGTAATTAGTGCGCAAATTGTTAATAATTAAAATTAATTTAATAGATATACATTTCGGCCAACTTTTTGGTTATCTTCAGTAACAATAGAAAACAATAGAAATACGCATAAGTTATTCAAGTATGATGTGACTGTCACAAAGTTGAATTGTCTGATTGTTTTTATTGTAATTTATACCGCTAACTTTTGGAAGGCTGATATAAAGCAATTCTATAAAATGTGAAATGAAACCCGAGATATTGAAACCAAAATTAGTTGTTTGCATTACATTTAAGTGCTTACTCAATCGGTCTATAAGTTTGGTTTCCCCTCCTTGTTTGAATCATCGGGAATTTAGAACCTCCGTTTTAATATTTTCCTTTTACCTCATTTCCACATTAATAATTCTATTGCCATAAACAAAAATGTTTTTTATTACTTATAGGTATCTTCTCAGAAATAACAAATTCCTACGTAACAAAATACTTTTTGTAACTTGTTATATGCGCTGATGCATCTAAATCAGCTAATCATTTTCTTTTTCTCTGACATTTGTACTTGGAAATAAACACTTCTTTTTTAGACTTCGCATCCTTTATAGCTTTTATGGACGATTTATTGGATCTTCGCTGAATTCCTTTGGTCATTTCGATTTAAAACCAATTTAACCAATTTTGTTACATACATATGTAGCACTTTTGAGCATATTTTTTCTTCTTATTCATCTTCTTAATAATTTTAGTTTTTGTCCTAAACTTAGTCACGAGCGCTTCAGTCTTACTGTTTTGATGGCAATCTCATTTTGATAAATTATAGATGTTTCGTCAAAGCATTCACGTGTGTGCCTCTATAGGAAGTTCCACATGCTCTCGAACTTAAACGATTGACAATAATCTTGAGCCCAATGATAATGTTGACATGATTTGGCTTGTTAATAGCAATTGGAGTATGAAATTCATTATAGTTTAGTTTCTTTATTTCATAATTTAGCTGGTAAAATTGCAAACAATCCATATAAGCAATTTCTTTTATTTCTATTAGATAACATCTCAGCTTTAAAGATTTCTCCATCAACTCGATGTTTGCTCGAGCAAAATACTTTGCTCATGTATTGATAGTAGATTTATATCGAGTTATTACAGATTGCCATTATTTGACTGCGCCATTTAAATTGCCAAAAATCAATTGTGCCGAAAAGTCGCTCTTTCAAAAATTCATATTTAGAATTTCGCATCATTCACTCAACTTTTTACGCTGCTTTTTGCGCTTTGATTCAGCTGCTAGTAGTGCTGGTACTGTTTTCATACTTAACGATGTCGAAATATTATGATGAAGAAATAGAATAAACTGCCGTTCTATTTCGTTTAATTCTCTGAGCTTTCTAGCTTCTCAACATAAGCTTTAAAGTCTATTGAAGCCATTGTCTTGGTACACCACATACAATGCAATTTTTTTTATTTTGACTCTATTTTTTATTTTGAACGAGATCTTTTTATTCTGCAACTGCACTTGCTATCTTATCCAGCAAACATGGATGGAAAAAATCTTCCAATTCAGCAATGCAATAAGAATAATCACTAGCAATAAGAATAATTATCGTACATTGTAAACAAAACAAAAAGATTTATTAAAAAGATGTTCAGTAGTGCGCAACGTCAAAACTTAAATTAACGGCTCTCTGTTCATAACTCTACCAATCTATCATTGCAGTAAAATGAAAAACGAAAAAAAACTTTTTATAGAAATGACAAATGTGTCTAGTAACTTTGATTTTTTTTTCAACAATTAATTATTAAGAAATTTGTAAAATGGTTTTCAATTTAATCTGCTCTACTTACTCACGAGCAATGTTACATCTATTATTAGATATTCTATATATAGTGTGTGTGTGTGTGTGTGTGTGTGTGTGTGTGTGTGTGTCATGTGTACGCGCGTATGAGTATTGAAATAAAATATACCTATAACCCAAATAAATGATGGTAATCCTTTTCTCAATTTATCAGCGGTTTTTGGTGCATCTATTGTTACTGGAGCTGATATCCTATCAGTTCCTGTAACTTGTTTCGTTATTGGCGAACCCGTCGATTCCTTTCTTCTTTCCACTTCGACCTAAAATACGATATAACACAATATAGCTGTATACCATCAAAGTGTTATGTTTTTAAAGCTTCTACGGGTATTCTCTTTAAAAGTGCTGAGAGATTTTCGGGTTGTTTCTATGTTTTGATCCATTATTTAATGCCAACGTTTTGTGAACATTGCAGTTCACTTCATCAGAGCGAGAAGAAATCTGATAATAAAATGTTCCACCAAAGGATTCCCTATATATTCGCTAATCAGTGGAAAAAGGGAGAGGCAAGATAACGGAGGAGAGAGGGGGGAAGAGTTGCTAGAACTGATGGTGGTGGTTATTTTTCAAGATTGACCAGTTGGTCAATTTTTTGTAACCGGGAAAATGATTTTCCATATTCTATTTATGTTGTACTTTCTTGGGAAATATGATGTAGTAGTTACTATTAATCGACAATGTAGTCGACAATATTAAGTAACGGCTCAACTAACGAGCAAATTTAAGCACTTATTGAAATTTCATGTGTTTTATCATAGTTAACAACAATAGTCTTTATTCTTACTAATTATCATATCAATTCAATATAAATCTCCGCAGTACATGTTTCGACTTCCAAAAGTCTTCTTCAGTCACTCATCTTCTATTAGGACGTATTCGATATTAAAAAATACATGTCTTGCTTAAATGTAGAGTCCAAATTCCGTTGTATCTTCATAAATTCGTTAATATGTTAAAGTTATTTAATGCTAATTAGTCTTGTGTACATTAATATTTGTGAACTCAACATATTCTCCAATTATCTCTGCATCTTCAATCATTGTTATTTAGAATTTTATAATTATTTATTTTTCCCTTGAAATAAATAATCAATAATTAACTTTTATACTACTAGCAATTAATAATAATTGGAAAAACTTTATTACATTTATTATTAAGTAAGTGAAATGCGTAGTTACTCCTGTTACTTGTAACTTATAACTAATACATTTTGATGTTGCAAACAAAACATTGCCCTTCCAATCAACCACTATATATCCACTATATGTATTATTGTTTTGAACAAACATTTTTATCAGTAAATTAAAATAAGAAGAGTCTAAACATTCAATGTCCTCAACTGAATTTAATTCATTTTCTTGTGTTTTTATATATATCATTTCGGAAATTAACTTTTAAAATAATTTGTTTCAAAATCCATAATTTTAACATTTTGTCAATCAAATGTATGATTTTTCTTTAACATATGTTTAATGATCACAGAATGTCTAGACTCCACCTTAATATTTTTCATATGCTCATTGATTCTTGTTTTTAATTGCCTCTTAGTCTGCCCGACATAAGAAGCATTACAATTATTATATAAAATTTTATAAACAATATTGTTATTCGCATCATATTTGATACTATCTTTGTGCCTTTTTATAAATCCCGTTAATTTGTTTAAAATTCTATAACCTGTCATATCGTTTTTGTCTATGGACAAATTTATTGATTCGGAAATATTTTTAATATATGGAAGTACTAACATTTTTCTATCATTGTTATTTAAATTTTGTTCTTGTTTTTCTGAATAACTTCTACTACTAAGTTCTTTAAGTTAACTACTAAGTTCCTGTGATTTATCTTGTAAAAAATTAAATCTATGGGATAAGCATTTTCAATTAACACATTTATGACATATTCCAAATTTTTTTCTTGGAAAATTGAATGTGATAAGAGTATCGCTCTATCTACTAATCCATAAATAGTAGATTTCATGACATAATGGCCAGAAAAATAAGACAAATATCTGCCACAACATGTATCTTTTTTATACCAATCAAGAATGAGCTCATCATTTTTTACTATAAGATATAAATCTAGATAGTTTATTGACCTATATTTTCCCCGTGTTCAACCGTAAATTGTAATCTGTTGTGTATATTATTAAAGGTATTTAATATTGTATTCATTTTGTCAACCGAAGTGAATAACACAATATCGTCTACATAACGATAGTAAATTGGAAAATCTATGTCTATGTTCATAATAGCTTTTTCCTCTAAATCCTGCATCACAATATCTGCTAATATTGGTGATAATCCCATTAGTGTATCTAACATCTGTTTATATACAGGGTGTGTAAAAAGTTCCGGGACGGCTGGATAATTTGAAAAATATGCATCACAGAGAAAAATAATCTGGACCAAAGTTGTAAGATTTTTCCCGGGCAATCCGATGGTGACCTTAGATTTGACCTTGCCCATGACCTTCAAGGTTATTTCAAGGTCAAGTCCATTTTTTCAAATGAAATCCCATACTTTTGACGCCAGTTAAGGCAAGACTTATTACTTTCCATCAAGGACATATTAGATCGTAAAATTTTCCGCTCTTTTCATTTCTGGTACGTTGTGCCTAGATTCTTGGACCGGGGAGAAAGAAAAATTTTTTACTAATACCAACAAAGGGTGTAACGGTCCGTCTTTCTCGGTCTTGGATGCAGAACGGGATTGCCGGAAAGGTTCGTCGGACGCCGGGTTCGGAAGAGCAGAGACACGAGATCAGAATTATGTTAGCAACAACAATGGTTTTAYTTGATAGAAATATGTACAGCGTTATGTGTAGCGTATGTGTGTGTATGTACAAGACGGCGAGTGTGCTGTAGGTATGTACAGTGAATATAAGCGCTAGAGAGTACGCGTGCGTGAGCGGTATTGAGGTGCGCGCGCGGCTTCGGTACATCAACTAGCGCGTTGGATTGGGCCGCGCGGCGCGGCGCCTTGCAGCGGATGCTCGAATGCTCAGTTGCTTCCCGGCGGTGTTCGTCGCAGATGAGACTATCCGGATGCAAGTGAGCGTGATGAGGTTTGTGGAGTCAAGTTCGCGAGGCGGAGGATACGTTCAGTCGCTTTTCTTGGCGCGGAAATATTAGGATGTCGAGTACCTTCGACGGAAAGCGAGAACACTCGTTTCCCTGGTAGATCAGGATGTCGAATACTCTCGACGGAAAGCGAGAACACTCGTTTCCCTGGTAGATCAGGATGTCGAGTACTCTCGACTGCGTTTGAGTACACTCAATCGCTTACTCTGGATATTGCAGACGGATCACTAGGAGCTGGGTCGCTAGGACAGGTCGGCGGTCCTTAGAGTACGAATCGGTCCGCTTTTATACCCGTTCGTGGGCCGACTGAAGCGAATCGGCAGCCGGCTCACGCTTAAGCCGACCTCTCTCTCCGATCGCTCGGCGGCGGCGGCGACGGCGGCGTCGCGGCGCGCCTTCGGTGCGCTTCGGGCCTGCGGCGTTCAGGCCCGAATCAGTCTTAGCCGTTAAACGGCCGCGCGGATACTCGGCGCAAATTATTTACGCTTTGCGTGGGGAGGCTAGTAACGATGCATTTAGGGTGCATCGTTATAAGGGATTAAAAAAGTTAAAGTATATACTATACCTGCTGTTGCTACTGGATTCTCCTAGCCACTAGATGTATACGGATTTAAACCGTGGAAAAACTTTTTAAGACATTTTCGACAGATTTGGTTATTTTGCATAATTACGATATTAATTTACATTTAAGAAACAATATTCTAAAAACTCAATCACTAATCCACAACCAATTTTCATCACCGCGATTCGTAAATATGTTCAAGTATGCATAGTGAAAAAGTGGTTACATTACAGAAAAACCAGAAAAAGTTCCAAATCCAGTTGAGTACTGTTTTAACAATGTCGATGATCACTGTAAAATATGTAATGCCATTGCAGTAATAAAATGCGCATGGTGCACTATTCCTCTATGTATGCAACATTTTTTTTCAATCACTGATGAGAATCCTCCACACTACTGTAAAAAACATGTTCAATAAACATTAAGTGACTGCTTAATTGAGTATTAGGAGACATGAGTGACAAGAGGACTCACGCTAATCTAGCACCCCAAAGGAAACAGAATTTACTACGTCCGTCGTTCCTGGGTAACGCTGAAAATAAATCTATTTTTTACCGGAATAACATCAAGTATCCATGAAGATCATGGTAAAGATTTAGGTCAAGATTTAGGTCACTATCTAGTGCGTCTAATAAAATAAATAACTTTTGAAAATAAAAAATTTTTATAACAGATTTTGTTTTTGAAAATACTCATATCTTGATTAGATTTAAGTAACATTACTATAACCTTTAAATTTATGTCTGATTTATGACTAAGTTCATAATCGAATTCAAAAATATCTGGCTCTTTCAATTTTCAGAGTGAAAAAAGAGGATTTCCCCTCAAAAATTAAGTTGACCTTCAAATAACCTTGAAAGTCATTATCAAGGTCAAATTCAAGATCACCATTAGATTCCTCGTTTAAAGTTACTTCAGGAATGACGTTAACATTTATAAAAAGATCATATTTGAAGAAATATTTCGTCGCTCCGTTATTTGTTTGCTACCCCTATACACCGTCAAGAGGTAGTTTTTATCCTTAAAAATGAATTTGAGCAGGTATAAAAAAATACGTGTCTAATATTTTTCAATGTTCTACCTATATGCAAAGTTTTATTTGATTCGGTGAGTGGCACTTGAATAGTGTTACTTGTAAGTATTAGAAAAAAAGGAAACAACAGATACTAGAACAGGCCTGAATCGAGGGATCTGAAAGGAAAGACGGGAAGAGGCAGCGAAGAGGAGACATGTTCTTTTCCTCGCGTGCTCCGTGGACGCCCGCGTGGCCAGACCTGTACTAGAATATATCGTACACACTAGACAGCTTTCTAGCATATTATATTGATATGCAAATTGAAATAAGGAGTCGTATCATTTTCGAATGGGAAAGAACAATCAAGTTTTCCATAAATTTCATTGTAATTTATATAATATAAAGACATATATGAGATTCAAAAAGTGCAAATATGTGTTGGCAAAAAAAAAAGGAAATCCATTCATATCGTAATACGCTCATTGTCATAAATCAATGGTATAGCAACTGAAAGTAAAAATGAAATTTTCTCTCCCTTCCCCAACCAAAACCAAAAAGCATTGGAATGAGAGAAGATATAAAAGAGAAAAATATGTCCTACTCAAATGATACGACACAAACGTATTTCACAAGGTTGGATACAATTAGTTTAACACATTAAATTAACACATGTATGAAAGGCCAAAATGCAACTTTATACAGTTAATGAGAGAAAAGAAAACCAATCTTATCACACGCTATTAATATAATAATGCAATATTACACGATATAATTCTATCAAAATTATTTTCTCATTGAGCCTATATCATGAAGGCTTACCTCAATGATCCTTGAGACAAGTATATTATCTTCTGAGAGACTTAGTTCCAGATGCTCTTAACAAGTATAATCTGATTTCCTTGCACATAGATGCTTTCAAGGAAGTAAAAGCTTTTTAACTTATGCAGTTACAATCGACAGATTTTTGAAAGTTACAGCAGTTTTGCCGACAGTTCTGGGTAGCACCTCAAGAGTTCTGACGAAAGTTATTAACATTCAAAGCGACAGAACCAACATTGAAAAAGTTGTCGCAATTTTTCGTAGGTCGGATCAAAAAATTCCTGACATTCGAGGCATGAAAAATTTTTGAAAATTATAGGAATTCTGTCGACAGGGTAGCATCTCAAGAGTTCTGATGAAAATTATTAACACTTAAAGCGCTAAAATCGATATTGTAAAAGATATCGTGACTTTTTATATAAAAAAATTTTCTAGTATCTAACGGATTAAAAATTTTTGAAAGTTATAGCAGTTCTGTCGACAGTTCTGATAGAACCGACATTAAAAAAGATATCGCGATTTTTCGTTTTGTTTTTTGTGAAATTGGAACCCCAAATGTTTGTCATTCGATTATTTACTTAATTTGCCGGAACTATTTTTAATTTTAGGCAAGAACTTTAGAACTTTTTGGAGTGCATTCAGAACTCTAATAAAAATTTTATTTTTTGAAAGATGAGGTGCTAACTTCACAGAGGTGAATCAATCAAGCTACTTCGACTGGTCACATACAATCTCGAAAAATAACCACCACCACAGTTCTAGCAGCTCTACCTCCCTGTCTCTCGCTCCTATACCTTGCCCCTTCCCCACTTCCCACTGAATAGCGAATATATAGGGAATCCTTCGTAGAAACAATTCAGTATCAAGTTGCTTCTCGCCCTGAATAAACTGCAATGTTTACGAAACATTGGCATTAAATAATGGATCAAGACATGGAGATAACCTAAAAACCTCTCAGCACCTATTATCAAAGATGTTTTATTAAATTTTAATTTGCACTTACCTCGGCTTCTAAAGATTGACGTATATCTTGATTTTGAATTTCATCATTTGATATTCCAAGAATTCTAAAGATGGCATCTCGAAAACTAACATAGACCTCATTCGGATTGCGTTCTCCATTTATCTGTACAACAAATTTTTATTTCTATTTGTAGTAATTCTAATTTCTACGCGTAACAAAAATATAATTAAAATATGTATTATTTTATGATAAAAATGTAGATTAGGGAAGCCCCCGCTAATGACCTTGACCTTGATATGTTATCAAGGTCATGATTTGAATGACCTTTAACAGGTTTTACCCGGCGTTAAAAACTTATAAACAAAAAAGTTTAAGATATAATGTCTTATATGCGTGAATGCAGTGGGTTCCGTCCCCCCCTACGGAGGGACTCCACTATTAAAAAAATTAACCTAATCTAACCTAACCCAATCCATTTTTTTGCGTGGGGTGGTCCTTGCTTCGCGTTGTAAAATGTATGCGAGAATGCAATGAGCATTCTATATACAAATATACATGTATTACATTATATCCTTAGCAAATTTTTTAATAATTTGATGAGGGTACATAATTTAAATAATGGTATATATTTTTGATCATATTAGATATTGCACTGATATTGTTCTCGACGCGCATGCGCGAAAAAGGGAGCTCCGATTGAACCACTGTCACTCACTCAATTAGTTAAGCCCGTATCAGACTAGAGATTGAGATTGAGATTGAATTGGAATTTAACCAATCAGAAGAAAGAAAACCAATCTCAGAATTAGTGAACTTTGCTTTAATTGATCAAAATTCAATTTAATCTCAATCTCAATCTCTAGTCTGATACGGATATTTGTGACGTCCCATAGTTGTTCGCGGAACGCGTATCGCATAATCAATGAGAAACAGTTCGCGTTTTCTTGTACACAGAACTAAATTTTCTTTGTCCTATGCAACATAAAAAATCGGCAACGTATTCTATAACAACTCATAACGAAATATATCCTCTTTTAATTTTAATAAAAAAATTCGAAAACAGTGCAATTTGAGATGTCAATTTAAATGAGTTCTTAATCACCTTGTGAACATCTTGAACGGTCGCAAACGCTAAGCCATATTAGCAAACGGGAAGATAGGTAAGTAATTTATGCCCCTCTCTCTACGGAATGACCAATCGTAGAAAGCAGAGTATACACTTTTGATTTTTAATAATGTTTTTTAATTAAAAAAAAACAAAAAATGCAAGTATTATCGAAGTATGCAAACTAATTGATCACGATCATCGATCTTCCTTCTCTGTAAATCTTTTTAGTTTTAAATTTATTTTATTCTATGTTAGTTTCTAATCCAACTTTTATATTATGACATACATAGATTTTCTTATGACAATACATTACATTTTTCCGATTTAACTTGTTCTGGATTTTTTATCACATTAACTCGTAATAAAAAGATAAGAGATTGGGCTGCATTTTTCTAATTTATCTGTCATTCAATGTATTTAGTCTCAACATCGTATTACACTGAAGAAGATCCACATCGAGGATCGAAACATTTGTAAATTATCTATCTATAGTAAATGTTTTTAATCTATTTAATTTGTATGTTTTTTTGCGCTCGAATAACTGCGTAGGCTTGTATGGGCAATCTATATTAATTTTGAT
>JANQDE010000265.1:90771-105345 GCA_037157785.1 Cephalotes varians
AGCGAGACTTAAACTTTAAAATACTGTGTCTAGTTTTTTAAGGAAAAAAAACATTGGCGATGCTACACAACCTCAAATATAGGCCAAAACGTCCATTTTTGCACTTTTAGATTAGGATATCTGAAAAACCTGACGTGCTAGAGCAATTTTGCGGCCAGATTTGGATTCAACGCCAAAAAATCTACAAGAAATGATATGTCTCACTCAGGTGGAAAAATTTTGTTGAACCGTGTTATTAGCCGTCCTTGAAAGGAGGAAATCGTGGAGTCCTCAGGACGTAACACAAGTATTATCGAAATAAGCAAACTAAGAATTTCAAAATGTTAATTTTAGCAGTTATTTTAGATAAAAAATAAAAGAAAACATGTAAAACATATTAACACTACACAATAATATAATTACAAAATTATCTTTTTAAGAAATGGTAAAAAAAAAGTCAAGTACAGGTGAGTTTCTTGAAAAAACTGTCGTGTCAAATTAAAAAATAAAATCTGAATGATAATATCTTTGTATTTCCATTAGAAGGTCTTCTTACCTAAATATTTAGCCAAGGTAATAGATTTATTAATAATAACACAATTAAAAAATGAACCTAAGTAGTACATTTCTATAAATGGTACATTTTTATCTAAATGATATACCACAAAATTGCGTTACTTTACTAAATTCAAATAATATTTAAAAATGAATATTATATATAATATTAATAATATGTATATCATTTATATAAAAAATTTGATATAAAAAGAAATGGGACCAAAATATAATTCTATTATCTTGAAAGTTCTAAATGTACAACTGCTTTTAAAAAATAAAACCTAAGTAATACATACAATAATGTATATATCATTTGTATAAAAGATATTAATAAGTGGCACCAAGTTTCATTCTATTACCTCGACAGTTAAATTTATTTTAACCCAAGAGATAGTAGTTATAATTTCTTTTAAAATGTAATTTCAATCAAATGATTTTGTTACGTCCGGTAGACTCCACGATTCTTTTCTTTCATGAAGAGAGTTTCATCATCACCATAAGATGCAAGTTATAAGAACCAAATTAATACCCAATATCTGAACATATAATGACTAACATCTGCAGATGTATTTTAAGACCGCAGGAAACGACAAAGATGACTATCGATTCCACTTAGCGAATAGTAAAACCTTCTTAACAAGTACCGAGAATTGTCATCTAAAAGTCGAGCTCTGACAGAAGGAAATTATTGATTAAAAGACATTGCAGATCTTTTACTAAGAAAATGAACATCGCAGAGGTGTTAAGGATTAAAATCAACACAAATGATCGCAGGGATCAAAAGGGTCATCAGCTGCAAATAATACTTTATATTTCGCGGTAAAGTGACTTATAAAGATCTTATCTAATGCTAATATATCTATATATGATCGATGACAAAGATCTTATAATAATCAGACCCAAAAATATAATCCTAATACGCAACCGACGAGATCGGGATTTTCCTGAATATATAAAGCCCTTCGCGAACGCAGCAACCAGTTAGTCACCAAGTAACTCCGGATTCGCGTATTCTGTTACTCAGTCAATCAGTCACTCTGTTACTCCGTCCAATCAGTCTCTCAGTCAATCGGCAAAAAAATAAAACAGTGCCTTTCAGGTGCCGCTAAATGTTCGGTGTTGGCCTCCGACAATGAAAGAAAAAGGAGAAATCAAATAAAGAGAAAGGAAAAATCCTTTCTAAAATTCTTCAACCCATTCAGTGATCATGAAGATAGAAGGACATAAAGGCCGGTTCTGAATCAGGTTCTCTCCGGGGTGTGATGTTTAGATAAACATATGGGGGAGGGGGGGCCATGACGGTGTCTAAGGATGTTTATATAAACATAAAGGGTGCTGATAGAGCGCCGATAAATATTATAAACAAAATGACAGGGTTAGAGATATACGAGCGCTGATAAATATTATAAACAAAACGTGTCGCGACACGTTTGCGCGGCGAGTGTCCGGCTTTCTTCCAAGGTGGCCAAATTTGGGGGAGAGGGATCTTCTAGGAAGAGCCGGGAGGATGGTGTCTATTAATCCTTTTCACTTTCCCCCTCTTAAAAATTGGGTGTTGTCACCATGTATACGCGTTTTATAAAATCATTTTTGCATCAATCGCATGCAACAACGGTTCGCGTCTCGTAACGAGAGAATGTATTCCGCTGAGTACACGTATGAATTATTACGTTTCAAGATGATGATTTGCCGTTTAAGAAAAAATGCCCCAAGTAAGTTTACGATTTTTTATTTTACATTAAAAATTTAACTGTTCTAAAATATTTTTGTCTTTCTCCGTAGCGTTTTACCCGCGCGCCGTGCGATTCGTATATTTGGCAAACGATATGCATTAATGACTACGGGATATAAATATTTGGAAATTGGCATCAACGTTGGACCACCGAGTTACGTAGAGATCGCGATAGAAGATCATCATGGAAACGAGTTGATAATGTCTCTCGAAACGTGGAAGAGACTCTACGAACAACGAGGGCATATTCAAAATTGTCTTTGAAATCGCGGGGATATCCCAATCGATTTTATCAGCAATGGACCGCTAACAGTGCGATTTGGTGTGATGAATAATGCTAAACTCATACGCCTGGAATCTTTCGACGTGCGCTTAGCATGACCGAATCGACGTTGCTCTCCATATTCAATCTGGATCGGTATATCGATATAATATTCGGTAGATTAATTCAGTATCGTCGAGAAAGTCGACGCAAAGTTTAAACGATTCTCGAACATCGCATCCTCCGTAACTAACAAATAACACTACCCAAGTGCCACTCACCGAATCAAATGAAACTTTGCATACAGGTAGAACATTGAAAAATATTAGACACGTATTTTTTTATATCTGTCCAAACTCATTTTTAAGGGTAAAAACTACTCCTTGACGGTGTAATATAGGGATGGCAAACAAGTAACGGAGCGACGAAATATTTCCTCAAATATGATCTTTTTATAAATGTTAAGGTACCTGAAGTAACTTTAAACGAGGAATCCAATGGTGACCTTGAATTTGACCTTGACAATGACCTTCAAGGTTATTTGGAGGTCAACTTAATTTTTTGAGGGGAAACCCTCTTTTTTCACTCTGGAAATTGAAAGAGCCAGATATTTTTGAATTCGATTATGAACTTAGGTCATAAATCAGACATAAATTCAAAGGTCATTAAAGGTTACTAGGTAAATCTAATCAAGATATGAGTACTTTCAAAAACAAAATCTGTTATGAAAATTTTTTATCTTCAAACGTTATTTATTTTATGAAACGCACGAGATAGTGAGCTAAATCTTGATCTTTACCGTGATTTCATGGATACTTAATATTATTCTGGTAAAAAATAGATTTACTTTCAGCGTTACCCAGGAACAACGACGTGGACGTAGTAAATTCTGTTCCCTTCGGGGTGCTACATTAGCGTAAGTCCCATTGTCTTCACGTTTCGGGGTGCTAGATTAGCGTGAGTCCTCTTGTCACTCACGTCTCCTAATACTCAATTAAGTAGTCACTTAATGTTTATTGAACATGTTTTTTACAGTAGTGTGGAGGATTCTCGTCAGTGATTGAAAAAAAATGTTGCATACATAGAGGAAGAGTGCACCAGGCGCATTTTGTTACTGCAATGACATTACATATTTTACAGTGATCATCAACATTGTTAAAACAGTATTCAACTGGAGTTGGAACTTTTTCTGATTTTCTGTAATGTAACCACTTTTCCACCATGCATACATGAACATATTTACGAATCGCGGTGATGAAAATTGATTGTAGATTAGTGATTGTGTTTTTAGAATATTGTTTCTTAAATGTAAGTTAATATCGTAATTATGCAAAATAACCAGATCTGTCAAAAATCTTAAAAAGTTTTTCTACGGTCTAAATCCGTATACATCTAGTGGCTGGGAGAATCCAATGGCAACAGCAGGTATAGTATATACTTTAACTTTTTTAGTCCCTTTGTTGGTATTAGTAAAAATTTTTTCTTTCTGCTCGGTCCAAGAATACAGACACAACGTACTTTCATTTTCTACAGTAAGTAAAAAGATTTCTTCGAACCATTTTACAGTTAGTTTGGACGTTGATTTCCAGAATAGAATTGGAAGCAAAAGCAGCAATATTTTCAGCTTTATACATTGTTTTCTCTACAATCGGCCCAAACTGGCATTAGTTTCTTGCAAAATTATCAGTAAAGGCGATTTAAAACACCAAAAATAGTAAGTTGTATAGTTATGAGTTAAAAAATTCAGAGATTGAGCAAGACATTCAATCTTTGAAGTACCTACAATAGCGAGTGTACGACTAGCATGAGATTCAAGATTGAATCCAGATTGATCAGAATTATAAACATTGCTTGGTCCTATTCGAGAAATTTCTTGACTTGCTCAACAAATTTGGATGTCTCTTGTAATAATTCTGCTTTATTAGATATTTGCGCTTGTGTAACAAATTTATTTATTTTTCTCGAAACTATACCATTCTTCTTTTTAAAATTATGAATCCATTTGGGAGAACCTGTAAATAATTTTGTGGACAACTTTACTTCTTCTTTAGCTTTCAATGCCCATCTTTTTAAATTTATATCGTGAATAGGTAAACATCTGTTGCTCTCTGAAATTGTTCGAAAACGTAAGTGGATATATACTCTAACTTTTCCTTTCTTACACCATTATTTGCTACTTGCTTTTCCCACCTGTACAACTGTTTCAAATCTTTTACTTTTCTGTATCTATGCTGGACTGTGCATAAACTTCTCCGTGAAGTTTTCGATGAACGCCAGAAATCAACGGCATTTTTTTTTTACTCAATATCTATATTATCGTTGACTTCAATACCTTCTTCAAATGACTCATTAAATTCGTCATTTACTTCGTTATCTTCTACTGATTCAGCCTTATCGGCGATTATTATCATACTATTATCATGGAAACATAAAGTATCATAGGTCTCTATGAATACATCGTCATTATTAGCGTCTTTAATTATATCAATTAAATATAATGCAAAAGATGTTTCTGAATCATTGATATTAAAGTTTATATTATTGTATGATCAAAGACAAAGTTTAATAGTTTTAAAATATTTTTCGGATTCATAGTCATTGTAAAGTTATATATTAGCAGACAAAATAGAACACTGTCCAAATTTATCAAAAACAGATTGAATCAAAATAAACTTACATTGTCTATATAATAGATAAAAAAATAATTTTGTAAATAGTTTACGAAAGAAATACATGAATTTATCATAAAAAGGGTGAAGGATATAAAATCCATAAAGCAGATTAGCATGGTTTTCAAATGCTATAGAATGTTACGAAAGAAACTTTTCAAATAACCTGAAACAAGTTATTATTTTAAATACTAAATATAATTTTTGGTTATATAATAAATGGTTATTCGACGTAATTACGATATTAACTTACATTTAGGAAACAGCTAGTATTCTAAAAACTCAATCACTGATCCACAACCAATTTTCATCATCGCGATTTGTAAATATGTTAAGTATGCATAGTGGAAAAGTGTCTGCGTTACAGAAAAACCAGAAAAGATTTAAATTCCAGTTGAGTACTGTTTTAACTATATTGACGATCATCATTTTTTCTATCACTGGCGAGAATCTTTCACACTATTGTAAAATATCATCCAAAGAACATTAAATGACCATTCAATCATTAATTTATTACTAGGAGTCATGGGATGCAAGGGAACTCACGCTAATCTAGTATCCCAGAACGTGAGAGGCAAGGGGACTCACTCTAATCAAGCACCTCAAAAGAAATAGAATTTACTACGTCCACATCAATTTCCGAAGTCAAAAAAGAGTGTTTCCATTAAAAAAATTAAGTTGACTTTCAAATAACCTTAAAGATCATTACCAAGTTCAAATTTTTTTCATATTTGGACGTAAAATTTTCCGCTCTTTCGATTGCTGATGTCATAAAAGAGGGTTTCCCTTAAAAAAATTAAGTTGACCTTCAAATAACCTTGAAGGTCATTGTCAAGGTCAAATTCAAGGTCACCATTAGATTCCTCGTTTAAAGTTACTTCAGGAATGACCTTAATATTTATAAAAAGATCATATTTGAGGAAATATTTCGTCGCTCCGTTACTTGTTTGCCATCCCTATATTAAACTGTCAAGGGCTAATTTTTACCTTTAAAAATGAGTTTGGGCAGGTCTAAAAAAATACGTGTCTAATATTTTTCAATGTTCTGTATGCAAAGTTTTATTTGATTCGGCGAGTGGCACTTGGGTAGTGTTACTTGGTAGTACAAGGTTAGCCTCTAAGGAATTTGCTTCAACTATGCCTATACTTTGTATTCTGCTAAAAGCATCAACATGTTTTATTCTCACGCCTGGTCTGTGCTCTGTCGTATAATCATATGCTATAACAATTCAATAGCCCATCTTTCAATTCGCGAATTTACTTGTCTTTTTTCCAAAGTTAATTTGAGCGCATTGCAGTCAGTCATGATTTTAAATTTTATCCCGCACAAATAAATTCTGATCTTTTCATAGCGTAAATAATAGCTAATGTTTTTAGTTCAAATCTATGAAGCTTGCTTTCTGTCTCTGTCGTGCGTTTCGAAAAATAAAATATCGGATGTAATCTTTTATCACTTTTGCGTTGTAACAATACTGCCCCACAGTATAATGTACTGGCGTCAGTATGTAATTCCGTTTCGTCATTTGGATTATATATACCTAACACCGGGATTCTGTTAACTTTGATTTAATTGTTATAAATGCCTTCAACTCTATTTCACCGAAAATGAATTTGCTATTTTTCTTTAATAATTTGTATAAAGAAGCTGCCATAATTGCGAACTCCTCAATAAATTTGCGAAAATAAGAAGCTAATCCTATGAAACTTTGGATGTCTTTCTGATTTCGTGGTATCGGATAATTTTTGACTGCACTGATTTCGCTATCAAGAGAGAGAGAGAGAGAGAGAGAGAGATCTCAGTATTTTCTTTAATTATGTACCCTAAGTATTCTATTTCAGTAGTTAAAAATTTACATTTGTCAATTCTTAATTCGAGTTTATTTTCAACTAACAGTTCAAATACATGACTCAATATCTTTAAATGCTCTTCTATCGATTCGGTAGCTATCACAAAATCATCTACATATGTGAGCACATGACCAGCCTTAATTAATTCCTGCAGCACTACATTAACAAATCTAGAAAATCCAGCAGTAGCGGTTTTTAAGCCAAATGGCATCCCTAAATATTCATATTGCCCCATAGGTGTAATAAACGCCGTATATTTGATCGCATCTTCGTTTACTCGAATTTGGTGAAAACCGTCTTTTAAGTCTAATTTAGTGTAGTATTTCTTTCCGTGCAACACAGCAATGTGGTCTTCAATAACGGATAATGAATAATTATCGCGAATTATGTGTTTATTTAGCACTCTATAATCCACGCACAATCGAACTTCACTGTTTTTTTTTTTTTCGTACCATTATGATTGGAGATACATACTCAGATTCACTCGGACGTATAATGCCTTTCATTAACAATGTATCAATTATTTGTTGCAACTGTATTTTTTCACTAAATAATAATTTTCTTGGACTAAAGTGAAACGGTGTATGTTCTCGCAATTTTAAAGTCAATTTCATTTTGACCACTGGTTCCTGAGGACGTTCTGGCATTAAATACTTTTTCTCAAAAATATCTTTAAGCATTATCTTATTATCATCTGGTATCTCAGAACCAATAGCTAATGAATCTATTATTTTATACTACTACGCTAGCGTCATTCAATTCAATATTCATAATTTCACATATAGTATTATTTAACGCAATCATTCCTTCCGGATCTAGTAATTTAAATTCGAGCTCTCTCATTAAATCGCGACCCAATGTCACTTGCATCATTTTATAATGCACTACATACATCATAACATTATTCTTTTTTATTGTTCCTATTATTATATTCATTCGAACTATGCCTACAATCTCTAATGCGGATCTATTAATTTCCGTAAAAATTTGCGAGCGATTCTCAACATTTTCTACTACATTTTAGAAATAAGCGATTCTTTGATAAAGCTAATCGGACTACCAGAATCTAATTGAGTTTCCAATTGTAATTCGCACGCGACGCCAATATCATTCTGACACACTTCATAGCTAATCTTTCATCGAAACTCATCATCTTTTGATATTTTTTTCTATCACGTTGCGTACCTGTTCGCTGGGCTTCTTGTCTTTCTTTTCTTTCTCTGAGCACTCCTTTATTTGATGTCCCATTTTTCCACATGTATAGCAGGCTCTTTTTTCTCGCTTCGATTTCGTACACTTCGTCGCAATATGTCTCGCTTCTCCACAATTATAACAACGTGTCGCACTCTTCTGTTCCATCGCTTCCTTATTGGTTGCACGCTGCCTCATAGTTCCTTCGTCTTTTATATTATGTTGTGATCTTCCGTCCTTTTTACTTCCGACTTGACTGGAGATGATAATGAGATGGCTTCCATAGCTTCTAGTAATTCAGCATCCGTTGTGAATTTTTGTAATCGTACCTGATTCCGCAAATTCTCGTTTGGAATTCCATGAATGAGATAACTTACAATCTCGTTTACACTGATGGGCACTTGATTTGCCAAAATTAATTTTTCATGATAATAGTCAGCAATGTTTCTTCACATTTCCAAATTCTGTTTTCAAATTTCTTTCTTCGCACCAAGCAATCCGTCTCACGACCATACATTTTTTTCATTTCTTTTAAAAGAATCTCAACTGTTAGATTCAGATGATTTGAATTGGAATAAAACCATCGTTGCGCCTTTTCTTTCACCTTTCCGCTTATCATCACCTTGGTTTCTTCGTCTCAATTCATATATGTCTTTCAATAACCGTATCTGATTCTCTTATGTACTGTACATTTCATAGCTTCCGAAATCATTGAGTAGATTAAATATATTGTTTAGGCTTAATTGCCGGATTGAATTCCTTCCTCGTATGCCTGAACTTTTTTCGCGATCAATCGTGTGCGCACTTGCTGCTTGCATTCTTTCGATCTCTTCTCTTGCTGCTTGCAATTCCCGTTCCAACAAAGCAGCTTCGCGATATGCTATATTTACTTCTCATTCTAGTATTTCCAATTCCCGCTTTGTCATATTACTATCTTCATTCTCTGCTTCTCCCTCTGTATTTTCTTTCGCACTGGCATTCTCCATCCATTTTCCTTCTGGATCTGCTTCCATCAATCTGCTCACCAGTTCTGCCTTTCTTCCACTGGTTGGCATTTTTATTTCTTGCAACACTTCTTTCAAAGTTGCTAATGTAAAATGGTTTGGACCGTTTGCATAATCGTTTAGTAGCTTCTTTCTTCCGATAATTATGTTTTTTCACTTTCTTCCTTTCTCTGCTTGCACTGTTGCACTCCCGTCACCTAATATATATTTCTTTCGTACTTAGAGATTCACAATCCCACTTCTGAAGATTTATAAGTTGTTGGTCTTTCGCTTACCGCGGCAGGTCCACGACTGATTCGAGATCTTTCCCATCGCCACCCTCTTCTTTCTTTTTTTTTCTTTTTAAATAATATCGCGCTGCTCGACACGCACAGACATGCTCATCGAACCTCGAGATTTTTCTCGAAACGCACGAAGCATCGAACGATCTCTCGCCAATGCACATCCCAATGCAAAATCAAACGCACTCATGGATACATTAAAATAATTCTCTTACATTTTTGAAATATTTAAATTTTTGTAACTAAATGAATAATTATTGCGATTTTCACGTAAGTTCACGCGAGATTGATTGTAAACTCATGTGGAATCTTGCTTCATATTGTAAAGTGTATGCGTGGAGGCAGTGTGTTTCGCCCTCCTACGGGGATTCCACTATCAAAAAAGACACATAGATTTACGTTGAACTTCATTTTGCGTGGAAAGTTGTCAACCCATGGAATCTTGCTTTCATAACCAAAAACTATAACATGGCTTATACCACTTAAATTACTCATTTTCACTTATGTGAAAATCGCAATAATTATTCATAATTGTTCATTTAGCCACATAACAAATTTAAATATTTCAAAAACTATTCGTTTTCGCACATTTGCACTTGTAACATCGGACCATATAAAAAAATGAATTTACAATAGTTTTTTGATAATAACGATTAAAATATTGAAATTAGGTAAAATGTGTATAGGGCTGCATTTGTAAAGGTTTTTATTATTTGTTAAGTTTCATTTTTTGTTTGACAACTTTTTCCAATAAGTACTTTCGGAAATAATTAACAAAAAGTTTTACTTTTGAGGAAGGCTAGAAGGCGGAGGGAGCATTTGCACCAATAATCCATTTAGGAATCTTACTAGATAAAATAAATTTTTACTTACTTACTAGATAAAATAAGTTTTTAGAATGAAAAACAACAAAATCGGAGATAATAGCTTTTCAAAAGTACACTTAAATGAATTTTTGCACTAATATTTATTAGAGTTTGATTAGAGATCGGGGAGATCGGGGCAAATTACGGGATTGGTTGTCAAAAACCCGACTCAATCAATATATGCCAGAAAATTCTCTTTTTTATGTAGATTGCTGACATAATTTATGGTGTAAAATGGTTTACGCCAAAAGCATCGCGTATATTACTTACAACAAAAGTAAATATAAATAAAGCTCGTATTATGCATTCGCAAATATAAATATATATATACAGGCCAATAAACGAGCAAACTCAGGTTATTATAGAGTGTGTAATTACAAATTTGAATTTATTAATAAGTCGGTAACATGTGACAATCAATTAGAAATTATAAATTGTACGTTTCGACATCACAGAGTCTTCTTCAGCAGTTAACATTACAAGGAAGTGCAATTTTTAATTGTCGATGACATAGTATAAATAATGACTCAACGTAGACTGCGTGTATAAAAGTGAAGGTGTATAACATAAACAGAGAGAAACCTGAGAGTGGCCATCCCGGCCTTTTTTGTGAGACCATCAGAATTCCCGTACACCAGCGCATCTAATTCCATTTTAGCGTGTATGGTACTACGTATTGCATATTGCCGATAAAATCGCAGTTTCGAAAATAGTTGTCATACGAGTCCATAAAGTCCGTAAGAGCTGCCATGGAGAATTTATATTCACATCTGATTGGCAGTTCTTAGCACGGACTCGCACCACATCCATTTTCGATGCTGCAATTTTATCGGCAATATGCAGTACATAGTATACATGCTATACATGCTAAAATGGAACTAAACGCTGGTGTACGGAAATTTTGATGGTTCCACGAAAAAGATTGGGATGGCCGCTCTTAGGTTTTCTTTCTGATATAAATATGACCGCTGATTGAATAACGCAGAAATGTTAATACATAACATATGGATTATATAAGTTAAAATGTTAGTATGTTTTATAGTTCGCTAAGTTTGTCTAAAATGTCGAAGTACGCGTCATCAAGTAGTTCAGTGTCATTATTAAGATCAATACCGTTTTTTTATTCCTTTATGTTTATCATTTTAGGTATGAGTCTCTTGTGGTAATGAGGTTTTGAATCGAGAATTTTCGTATTGTTCCAGTCAAACTCATGATTATGATTTAATTAATTTATGTTCGGATTTCTAATCGATTGTCACATGTTACCGACTTATTAATAATTGAAATTTGTAATTACACACTCTATAATAACCTGAGTCTGCTCGTTTATTGACCTGTATATTTACTTACAACAACTTTTAAGAAAACGAAGTTGGTAAATAAATTTTTTTTATTTCCTATTTTACCTTTTTAGTTAGTTTTTGGCATTACCAATCGCAATTTCATTTTCGCAATCGTAGAAAATGTTTTAAATAAGTTTTGATTAAATAATCATTATTGTAACAAAATTTGTAAATATAATCTCTTACTAAAAAGAAAAAAAAAACGGCATGTAGGATAGATTGTCCTAATGAACTTTTCTAGCTATTTTTCGAGAAAGCCTGTTTTCCATGTTTCTGGCGACACTGGCTTGAACAGTCGTTCAGAAATTATGTAAGCTTAAATTGTAATGCATGGTACGAAAATAAGAAAGAAAGATAGTTAGAAGTAAAATATTATTTTGGAAGCTGTTAGAGCAAAATTATGCAATTAATAAATTAGTTAAACTCGTCTATGTGATAACAAACAACAACAAAAATGACCTAACTAACGAGCTAAATAATATTTTCACAGGTAGAAGCGCTTATTACATTTATTTCATGTTTTTACAGTATAAAAAACATTCAACCTAGTACAATAAATAACATATCATTAACGGATTTTCGGAACATGTTTCAACTATCAAAAGTCTTCATCAGCCTTGATCTTCAAAATCTTGTGTTCTATCTTCACATATTTTAAATTATGTGTCTTGGTGAACCAACTAAACCCCAAATTATAAATAAATTCGAACGTTCGTTTTTATATAAAATTTGTTGATAATTAACATACTAGAGTAATATCTACCCTGTACTTCATATAAACTTGAACTGGTAAATCTGAATGTATTCTCTCCAATCATCACATATGTCAATAATTAAAATATAATAATTGTTAAAAATATCATAAATAAGTCCATAGTTAAAATTCTATCCWTGAACAATTAAAAATTATTTTCTTATAAAGGCTGTTATAATGAGCTTCTCACATAAAATATAACTGGAAAAAAACTTACAATGTCTCGATGTTATTCTTATCACTTACAAATTCAAACTAAAGCCAAGCGCAAATTGTTCAAAATTATGCAATTATGTATAAAATTATACATAATTTATTTATCCGCATTAATTTAATATAAATTATTAATAATTAATTTAATATAAATTACCGTGCATTATATAAGTGGTTATTGCAAAAAGTCCTGAATATGTAACTATCAATCTTGGAACGTGTAACAATCAATCCTGAGTATGGAGTTAATTGTTACATTTTCACAATTTTATTTGAAATTAAATAACTTATTTGTACGATGATTTATTTAAGAATATTTTTTTTTAATACCTAAGAGATGTAGGGGAATGTAGAGCTGTATTTTAACGTATATAATGTTTCAAAATCTTACATTTTTTTCTAAAAATCGCTAAACAAAAACTATGACGACTTGCATCGGTCTCCCATACATATAAAAAAATTTGATTTAATTCATAATACTACTTCTTCATCAAATTTATAAATAAGTACTCAAATAACTATACAAAACATCATTTTACATAAGAATCAATGCAAACAAAATCAAATAACTTTTAAATCAATAAGAAAATTATACTTAAATTTTACATAGATACTCAGATATAAAACAATCTGAATTAAAATTTGTATATTTTTAATAATGCTTTGAGATATAATACATACATGTCTTAATCAATTCCTTGAATTTTATTTAATTATAATATCTTCGTTCATAGGACACATAGAGCACAAAAATAGAGATAATTTTATTATATAACAAAAATCATGATCAAGTTTTATTAGAAATCAATTAGTTCAGGTATTGGAGATCACATATAATGTAAGATAATACATAAATTATCTCGTAATTTGTTATACGTGACTCGTTGGAAAATATAATTGCTGATAATTTGTTGATTGTATATAATTTATCAATAATATTAATATTAACTAAATTTAAACTTGGTGTAGTGTATTAATAGCGAATTTGCTTACCTCAAGTAACATTCCACTTTGATCAAAATATTCTGCAACTGGCATTACGTTCCTGTAAAAATTATGCAACTCCATTCTAGCTAATCCGATGATAACATGACCGAGCTGCGCACCAAAATCAATTTGTCTTTCCAATACTTCTTGCCTCCACGATACAAGAATAACACCGTTAACGATTTTTATCTACAAGCAATATTATATGCATTGCTATTTAAATTGTTGTTTTATCACTTATCCAAATATCATATATAACTAATTGTAAGTTATATTGGAAAATATAACTATCTTATAAAATAAATATTTATATTAAAAGATGAATGTGGGACACTCACTTTTTCAGCATATTCCACAACATCGCGCATATTTCGTGGATATCCGCTTACAAGAAAAACCTTGGCTCCCGGGGACATTTTCATTTCAAGCATGAGTACTTCTGTGACAGTTTTGCTACTAAGGTGTCCAAAATCTTGCATATCTGCATAAAAATAGTAGAAATATGTGATGTTGAGAAGAATATAAAAAATTTTTTATTTACAGATATATTATTTAACCCTTTGAGTCACACATTTTTCTACTCAATATTATGGCCTGAATCTTGTTACTCGAGAGTTTTTGGGGTCGCTGATCACAAATCTGAGATCAGAATTTGAAAATTTCTGTATCCATAATGACGGATCCATTATGGCGGATGTGAAAATCTAAAAAACTATTAAAATTCGAAGATTCTGGCCGAATCTTGTTACTCGGGGGTTGTTGGGGTCGCTGATCACAAATCTGAGAGAGTGTGTGTGTGTGTGTGTGCGTAGTGGGTAAGTGTGTGTGCGTGGGTGCCCGTGTGTGTGGTGGATAGGTCTCTAATATAATATCGCAGTTGGTTTTTA
>JANQDE010000265.1:105418-133856 GCA_037157785.1 Cephalotes varians
TGGGTGGGTGGGTGGGTGGGTGGGTGGGTGGGTGTGTGTCCGTGTATGGAGAGGAAGGTATATCCGTTTCGTTCCGTTTTCCTTCCGTTCTCCTTCCGCTTTTCTTCCGTTACATGTATGAATAAAGAAACTCGCGCGTTTGTGTGTGCGTGTATGTGCGTATGCATACCTGGGTTTAACAAAGATCGTTTGAAATTGTGAATAAACTATGATAATGCTAGAACATGGAAATTTTTTTTAGGTGGATCGCTGAGCGTCCCACTGTGACTGAAAGGGTTAATCCAGAAATAATCATCTGGTGTGATTTGTATACCCTAGTATCAAGGAAATGAAGTTCGTAATCAGTGAAGTTTACAATAGTTTTCTTGTTACTGATCGAAAATTCATACCTATTTTTTAAATTTCTTCTTACTTTTTTAAAAAAAGTTGAATAAATCTATATATATAATAATTTCAAATACTAATAAATTATAGAATCACTGCACTCTCATTAGTTTTCTTTATTTTTTTTATTTTTGATATTTTATTATAATTTAATAATCTATTGAATTTTGTTCAATTTCTACTTTTAAATTGTAATATAAAATTGTAGTATATGTACAATAATATACAATATGTAGTTATCCTAAATGATCAATTATGCAATAAAACTAGGTGATTATTTCCAGGGATTAAATAAAAAAGAACAACTATTTTCGAGAGTTAAATAAAAAAGAAAGACGTAATTTATATGTTTTTAAAAATCATGTGATATAATTTATATCAATGACTGGATTTAGCTGTAATTTTCGATCAGAAATGTGTTGATGCCTGTTGTCCTTTCTTTACTGCTCACATTTTAATTAACCATTGATCGTACAAAGCATGAAATATTCTGCCTCAATGTATCTGACAAAAAATATGTTTTGATATATTTAACAAAACGCCTCACCGATGGCTTGTTAAGATAAATGACAAGGAAAGACTAGTAAATGTCAACACATTGGAAAGTTACAACTAAATCTGACTAGTTTACCAGCCAATTTCTAGTCATATTAGATGTATCATATTTTTTTACAATTTGTTGATTTTCAAAAATCTGATTTATATTAGGATCCATTGTTATAATGGATTAAAATATGTAAAGAAAATAAATAATTATCTAAATAAAATAAATCCATTAAATGATATAAATCCTAAAATATGGAAGAAGTGTGAAGTTTGATAAAGAGAAAAGTAGCAAAGAAAATGAGTATAAAAATTCGGTATATTGAGCATTAACAAAATTGGTTTATTGAGAAAATAATTCATGTTTGAAATCGTCACTTACAAATTCAATAAACATAGACATGCATTAATGCATGCTAAGCAGCATTGAAAATTGAGGCTCTAATTGTCGTCAAAGGTGATATAACAAAATATTAAAAAACTTGTATATGTTTTCATTTTTAAAAAGTTCAAATAAATAATTATTTGAAAATTATCAAAACTATGTTTATATTAACTGAGAATGTTCAAACAAAAGAGAAAACTTTTAGATATGTAAAAATAAAAATATTTGCCATTTTTGGTCATTCAAGATAAATCTATCAAAAAATTTAAGATGTCTAATAATATGGCCAGTATATTATATATGTCATATATTAAAATTTTATTATGTATATTTATAAAATAAGAAATAAGAAAATAAAAAATAAATAACCATTTCCCAATGCATATTGTTGAAGAAGATCCATCATGTTGATATGTGTTATTCCTTTTTTTTCTTGTATCAGATTGTCGCAATATGTCACCTTACCACTACCGGGGCCTCCTACGAATCACAGAATAGATTGAAATTATTTTAGAGAGATGATTTAATTTCTAAATTCACAATTAATTAATACTAACCAAGTACGAATATAACGGGAATTTTTGGTATTTCGAATTTAACGGGACCAATGTTTTGTTTTGGAAAATGTCCATCTGGTGGAGTAGCCAAAAGACCAGCCTCGCCTCGCCATCTTCCTGTAGTACGAGCATCATTTTCTTCGAACATCTGCGATCCATTTTGCTGATCTAAAATACAATTTATTACTTGTAACATATTATGTTTATGCAATGCATCTAAATATTTATACTATTTAGGAAATTTAGTTTAACTAAAAATTAGCGAAGCTACCCAGTAAGCAAAATGTTAGCAGAATGTCGACAGACTGGCAGCAAAATTAATCAGAAAATGTCAGCAGAATTAATCAGAAAATGTCAGCAGATTAACATCAACTGCGATTTCATTTCTACTTCCATTCTGACGATAAAATCTGTTCACATAATAAGACAGCAGAAATCAAACAAAACCTGCTGACGACAGATTGGCGGAAATCGAGTAGACTTGTTGCTTTTATAGGTATTTAAATTGTGACGTTATTGCTACTGAAAAATCTTCAAAAATGAAGATTTTCCTATTTTATTTCTTTTTAAAATAGTAATTTTAAACATTTTAAGTAAAAATTAAATAATATTAAGTTTTATTAACAAAAATTAATATAATTTACATTAACGCACATTAAATTTTGAGAATATATTCTAAAGACTATATTTTAAAATCATAAATATCGTAGTCTTTCTTCTTTGTACTAACATCAATGATTGTTATTTTCTAACGAACATCATTTTCTAACAATTATGCTTATTAGCTTTCTTGGTGCAAAATCACAATCATATTGCACTAATAAGTGTACGCATAAATAATAAAAGAAATAATTATGATATGTTGTTTCGATAGATTTCAGTATACAAAGACTCCGACAAATTTTAAATACGAAAAATGGACACTAATAGACACTACCTAGCGGCAATCTTGTAAATATTCAGTGACAGCGCAGATCCTGTTCGGTTTCTGCCACCAGTCTGCCATCAGGTAGACAATTCTGACAACAGGTACCGTTTGATTTCTATTGCCAATCTACTGGCACAAAATATCAACAAGTTCTGTCAGATTTCTAGCAGCAATTTGCCATCGTCAGATATTACAGATTCTGTGTGAAATTTGTTGCCCCTCGTGGAATTTGAAATTTATAACAGACTCTGCTCAAAATCTATCTCTTCAAATTTGATTATCTAGGTATTTATAAAAAAATAATTCAGAAAATTTACATCATATTTCAAATTCATAAATGAAAATCAAGTTGTATCTTCATTTCGTAAAGATATAATTCGTGGGGAAATATCAACTGTTATTTATGAAAATAAATTAACACTTTGACTTCCATGTGTATTCATATCACCTACTTATGTGAGTGCAGAATGTCGTATCAATTTGATACACATATATTTCTTATTTACTATATTTGTATATGAACCGAGAATATTAGAATATAAACTTTATATATGAATTCTGGAGAGGTCCATCTACTTATAACGAAGATTTTTGTTTAAAAAAAAATATATATATATAATTGAAAAATTTAATATATTTTGTATCCAAAATTAAAAGCTTAGCTACAGTGACTGCTAAATATACTATTGATTACGTTCAATGTTTAAAAAAACAAACAATGTTAAATATACATACGCGAGAATGATATTTGTTATCCTCATGTTGCGTAAATTTTGTATGCAAAAAATTTTCATAAATATTTTGAAAAACATTAAATTTTAAGTCATATGTCAATTTATATTTATTTTATAAGTTAAGCATGAAATAATGGATATAAAACAGATATAAAATAGATACATAAAAGACCAATTACGAAAAGCGGCAGTCAAAGTGTTAAAGGCCAAATTGAATTTATGAAAGAAGAATTTACAGAAAAATTCCATGTAAAGATAATCAATAATTTGTATTTATATTGCTTAAGAAATTTATTTTTGAAAACCACATAAGTTTTTTGTTCATCTAATAGCATTTCAGAATTATTAGGTCGGTGCAAAAGTTCTTGCCGATGCAAACAAATGTCTATACATGTACATGCGTTAATATGATTTTATAAGCAGAAACGTTTATGACTTTTGTAAATTGGCCTCTCTGTACTAACATTTATACATGATAAGTCATAATGTCAACATAATCTTACATTTAATACAATTAAAAATGGAGCCAGATAAAAAGCATATTCACTATTGTCTTTTATTTTTATTTCGTTTTCACCAAAATAAAAGTACTGCTGATGCACGGAATTATTTGTGAGATGTATGAAAATGTTATAGCCATTAGAACGTGTGCGAATTGGTTTAAACGATTTAAAAACAATAATTTCAATATCAGTGACAAAGAATGCATCGGACGCCCCGAAAAAGAAGAATTGCAAGCTTAATGAAAATTTGGATCAAATTATTACGGAAGACCGCTACAGTAAACAACTAAAGCAACTGCTTAGAATTAATTCAAAAACGCCCGCAAGTAACCAGCAATCGTGCTGTATGACAATGCCAGGCCACATGTTGCTAAGAAGATTAAAGAAACAGTTGGAGTTGAAATGGGAAATCCCTGCATCCAGCTTACTCATCAGACATTGCATCTTTTGATTATTAATCTATTATATATCTATTCAGATGAAGTACGGCTTATCTAGTGAGCGTTTCTCAAATTACGCAGATGTATGAAAATAGGTCGAAAAATGGATCGCTTCAAAAGATTCTTTTTTTTTTATTCGCGTATTGCCAGAAAATTGGGAAAAAGTCGTAAAAAATGATGGAAAATGTTACGATTATTAATTTATATTATATCAATTTGTTTTTATTGTAATAAAAATATTGCAAAAAATTGGTAAGAACTTTTGCAACCTAATAGAAAATAGATATTTTAATAGATTAAAAATAGGTTAAAATTGAATTCCACGTGCATTTTTTGTGCAGAATAATCGACAATTTCATGGTACTGTGTAGGACCATAGGCATGATTTACTGGAACTTTTGTATATAGTAGTGACGGAGGAAACAGAAAATGACGTAGAAAAATATTTCAAAGAAAATCCATATTTTTTCATTAGAAAAGCAACTCAAAGTACTCGGAATCTCTAAATCTTCGCTGCATAGAATTCTACAAAGTTTTTTGAAACTACTGAACTCCTTATAAAATAATAACGACAAGGAAAGTTTCGAAATAATTTATGAAGTATACAGAAACTGAGTAATTGACCTGGAATATCTCAAACTCGGAAGGGAATAGAGTGGTCTCCTACTCTCCAAATCTAAACTCGTGCAATTTTTTCTTATGGAGATACATTAAAAATAAGTGTTATGAAAATTCGAAAATCCGAAAACAAGAAAGAAACTAAAAAAGTGATTAATAGCATAATAAATGATTATTTATAAAGTTTTATACGGTTTTTGAAAAGAATTGATTTTTTTTTTTAATTCAAACAGTGATGCACACTTTGAAAATACGTTTCATTAAAATGTCTGACTTTTGCTATTTTACATTTCCATAGGCAGTTTTGCTAGGTAATGTACATACGTACATAATCTGACAGCTTAATATGCACATTCGCGCAAATATATGGTGATTAGCGGACTTGCTGTGAGAATATTTAAAATTTTTAAAATTTTGATTATTCTTATTATGCAGTAAAGTCAAAACTAAAAAGATTATTGTATTGATGCATAGCTTTTTTAGCGATAAGCACTATATTTTAGTAGTCAATACTATGTACACTTCCATCCTTTCTCAATTCTTAATTAAACATACTGCATGGATTTCGAATTTTTCAATACATTTTTATATGCATGGAAAGTGAACACTGCAAATATGCAACATCTGTCTCTAATAAGTTAAAGTACTTGAATATATTAATTTTATAAATTTCCAAGCTGTTTTTCTCGAAAAAAGAAGATTTACATGTGACAAAAGTTTAATTTACTTTTTAATTTAACTTGATGAAAAATCATTTTAGCATAAATTCGTCGCGTTTTTTTTAAAAAAGTAATTTTTTAAAATATTATATACTCGCTCATATATTTCTGCTCATCATGTTGCGTGACAAAATCGAAAATTCTATTGACAGCTAAAGACATTATATAAAATTACATTGTTGCACTTATATATTATTTATTAAATGTAATGTATGTACAATCAAGTAATTACTTTAATTTGAATCAAATATTGGTATTTACAATCTTAAATAATTACATAATTCAGAATATTTCACTCATTCCTTTGTTCAAAATTTGTTCAGAATTTATTATACTAAAAAATGTAAAAAATCGCATAAAATAATGTTATAATGTAACTTAAGCGACGTTTGTTGATGCGTAATATTAATATAGTAAGTTTTTTGAAACAGGTAATCATAAATACGATGAATAATTCAAAGCTTTCTAATTCATTATGTTCAATCTGATCTTGTACAAAATTTAATGTATAAAAAAATACTGAATCAATACAAATCGTTACAAAATATAATTCTAATAAAATTAAGTTTATTGAATAAATTCATCATCTTAATCTTTGTGTTGAGTAACCGGAAGAATTACAAAATAAAACTATGTTAAACTTCAATCAAAATTTCGATATATCTGAAAATGAAAAATGTGTATTGATTACATTGATTAATTTGAAAAAAGCACTTAATACATAACATTCTCATTCGACATCTAGAGATAATATAATTGTGTTTCAAATATTAAAATATTAAAATTATATATTAAATTTTTTACCTTAATGTCAAATGCATTTTGCTTTTAACCCCTTGGATACAGATTTATTTGAAAAAAATCTGTTTTGTCAGATATTTGTCGATTCATTACACGAAGTTGAATATATGTTCGTGTAGGCAAAACAAGTGCATGACGAGTCTTAGTCAAATGTACAAATGTAATGTACAAATCAAATGTATGTTACAAGGGGTTAATAAAAAATTTATATAATAAAAAACATCTTTTTTTCATTACAATATTATAAAAAACAAATATAATTTTCTTCATTTTAATTTTGTAAAAGATAATTATAACATTTAAAAAATCATTTGTAATGTAAAAAATTATTTAAGTATTAACTGTGTTTGTTAGTAACAGAATATTTTCTCAAAAATATAATTATTTTTATTATTTTTATAAAAAGTTAGATTAAAAAATATTTTTAAAAAATATCATTGATTCAATCAGAACTATTTTTAATTACAAATTTCTTAAAATCAATTTTTTGACATGAATATTTTTACATCCAAAAATTATTATAATTTTTGTGTTAAAAATAATACTGCATGTAAATTTCAATTGATAGAAATATTTAGTATAAATAGCTAATATTTAGATTTACTTTGAAATCAGGAATTATTTAAAATCATATTGAATGTCAATGAGTCCTGTAGTGTATAAGAAATTGTGTCATTATTTATTTAACAACAATAATATTAAAGATATCTATTTACCAATTTGAACTGCATGTATTTTATAATACATGATAAATTTACTGTAATGACAAAAAACAACTTTCATCTTATGTGACAATATCATTTCTACATTGATCGGGATAATGCATTTGCGATTGTTACAATCATAGATATCTTGTTATGTGTCTTGGCTTCGAGCGTCCAAGTTTATTCTGCAGATATGTCACGAAAATGTAGATATGTCAATGATTACTTGGTATAATGGAAGAAATACAATTGACAGTGTGTTCAACAGAAAAAAACAGATTAGTAATTGTTTAGTTATTTTTTAATATGAATCTTGCTTTAAGTTCTTCGCTGGATGGAAATGTATAAACCAATATATTAAAGAATCATTAAGCGCTTAAGGGCCAATTTCACCAACGTCGGTTAAGCTAACCGACGGTTAAAGTATCAACCGTGATTGGTTCATTCTGGTCAAAGACAAATGCGATTGGATAATTCCATTGGAATTAACCGTTGGTTAATCTAACCGACGTCGGTGAAATTGGCCCTAAGTTGCTTAAATTGTCTTTTCTGCTGAATGCAGTCAGTGACTTGCATCGATAATTTACTAAAAACGAGGCATAGTAAGCATGTAAGAGAAAACAATAAAGAGTCAGATGTCTTCTTTATCTGAAAGTTAGTGCGAAAAAGAAATAAGAAAAAGCAATTTATTTTCTCTGCTAACGTGTATTATTTTCTATCTTTCTCGCTCTTAATCTTATTCTCTATCCAACGCATTGTGTGATGGAGAGAACATTTGACTACGCATATCTATATCCTTGAATGTTGTTATTAAATGTCACTTATGAATTATGCAGTCTGTAAGTTTATATATGTTTTTCCTAGGATTGAAAGTAACGCAACCAATAGCATCATTTTATTTTCCTCATAACGATACTTCAAAACGGCAACAAATGTAACAATTATTTTTATTGTTATTTTTTACATTTGGAATGTAATTATTTGTGATGCACCTTTGTGTAATTTCCGTGTAATCAATCTTCAGTTTTTGATTAATATTCATAGAGAGAAAAAGAGAGGAAGTTCGTTATTATATTAAGACTTAATCTATTTTAAATTCCTTTATGACCTTTATGCGTTTTTCTATTTCAAATCTTTGTAACTCAGGTCCTAATCAAAATTTTTTTTCTAAAAATCTTGTCAGCGATGGCATATGGCAGGATATCTGAAAAAATTGAAAGTAGAGATAAAATAAGTAAGTAAAAACTCTTGTCTTTTTACTGTCAAATATTCAACTAATAATTTCGCCTACTTTTCTGGAATAGAATAAATCGATATAATTAATATTTAAATAATCTATAAGCATAAAAATTATAGATTCAAGTGAGTGAAAATGTGAAAGAAGATATAGCTAAAAAAAATATTTTTTCTGCTATCTATTTTTATAGAATGATAATTTTATAGTTGAAAGGGGTGAAATAAAATTTTTTTCAGTTCTTCGTTCATTTCAATATCTTGAAAAAAACCTCAAGACTATAATTTTTCTCCTCTTTGAAGTTATAAAGAATAAACGAAAAAGATTGAATCAAAATTACATAGTGATCAAAGAGACATGATAACTTTTAYCTTTTTATTACTTCCAAATGATGAAAATTGGATAAAATTGATAAATAAATTTTAACGCAAAGGAATGAAAAATACACATATTTTACTATCTCTCATTATTATAAGGAATTGAAGGGAATTGCAACCGTACAAATTAGTTTTGAGATTTTCAAAACATCCAGACAAATAAAAAACAAACAAAATTTTTAAAAATACCTTTCAATTCCTAAAAATGGTGATACAAACTTTAGTCTTAAAATCTTTATTACAAAAAAACATTTTTTACGAAATGCATGTAGAAGTAAAAAAAAAATTTCTTACAATTTTATTCCCTTTCATTTCTCAATCTTCCATTCTCTTGAATCATAATTTTTAACTTAGTTTTAATTTAATTTAATTTTAATATAGATTATTCAAATAATAATTATATCAATTTAATCTACTCAAAAGACCAAATCATTTATCAGTTGATTTGTCTAGCACAGACAGAGATCACTTTTTACTCTCAACTTTTATATTTTATCTTCAAATATCTCATCACGACTAGATTTGACTAGATTTTGGGGAAGAAAATAAACTTTTTTTATTTCTAAGTATCAATTGCGATCAAAAAATTTTAAAAACCCGAGATACAAAGATTTAAAACAAGAAAATTATAGGGAATTAATCGATTAATCAATAATTTTAAGTAATTTTAAGATATTGCAAGCCAATTACAGAATATTATTGCCGCATACGAAAATTTCAAAAATAATTTTGAGTTTGAAATTATGTTAGAATTTTTAAACATAAGATCGAGAATGCAAAAAAGAAAAAATTTCATTGTATTTACAACTTTAATAAAAGTCAATTTGTTATTTGCATTTAAAAAATTTTTCTTTAAATTTTTTATGATTTTACGAATTTAAAATAGAAAATTATATTGTTTTTATTATATATAATTTATTAATATTTTAATAAAGACATTATAAAAGTCATTTTTTATTTAATTTGATTTTTCTTAGTATTATTATAGAAATGTAACAGAAAAAAATAACGAATCGTTACTTAAAGAAATAATACTAAGTGTAACGAATTACTTTTTAAAATCAATAAGTAGCAGTAGTAACAAGTTACTTTTTCGACTCGATAATGAATAACAGTAAAAAGAATTATTATACTTTTAAAAAGATTTTTCCTACTTTTCGATTTTTCTTATATCGTTCCTTCTTAAAACACTGTAATAGAGACAGCATCTACTCAGAGAATTATTTTTAAATAAGCGCGCTTTAACTTTGTTACAAAAACATTTCAAAATTTTCAAAAACAGTAATAGATGGAGATATTTTGAAAAATATAACATTGTCGAAAAGTCTAAATACACCCTTCCATACCTATTATAAAATGCCTTTGAAATTATAAAAGTTCTATTTAAAACGTTTTTGCATATTTTTCATGGTTTCTATAATATACGATTTTCTTCAAAATGGTATTTTATTCTTTTAATGTAATTTATACATATATAAAAAAATACATGTCTTTTGTTTTGGTTTTTATTATAATTTAGCCAAAGCTCATTAAAATCAAGAGAAACACTTGTGAGTAACCCTGTATGTTAATAAAGAAATACCGGACTACTTAATTCCAACGCTTTTTACCAATTCTCTTTTACCAATTTTCCATAGTTTAAATAACTGGAATGTTTTATTAATGATTCCAGTCTTAAGGTATTTTTAAATAAAATGAAACAGTATAACATTATAACAGTATAACACTTTAAAACAACGATAAAATTAAAAAAATAACGAGTTATTAAAAAAAAAAAAAGTAACAAATAAAAAATAACAAGAAATTGGAAAAATTTAATATTTTAGATTTAAATAACAAATAGATTATAGATCGGTATGTGAAAATACAACAAATAATTACAAATGCGCTACACCGGTCTAAATCTTCGTGCTAATACTTCTTTTGTGAATTTATATACATTTATCAAGTTCAACAAACTGCGCACCGAATAAATTTTCAGTCTTGAAACACAGTCTTAAGTTGAACAAGAATAGCTCCCAAGAGCAACCCTCGAAATCATTTATCTCCTTATATTATCTATTGTACTTAGCTTGTCTAATCCTTACTTCTTCTGCATTCCTTTGTATTCCCTTTTCCTTATTTATTATTTCATACTCCTCTTCATCCCTACTCCATTCCATCATCTCTTCCACTCCCTCCCTCCATCCTATTCTATTCAAATATCTTTCTCTTTCTTCACCATGTCTATAGATAATTTTTTTAAGCAAAAAGGGAAAAAAGAACGACCAAAGAACGAGCTACATTAGGTGTCAAAAAATATGTTATTTGTTTAAAACATTAACATTAATTTATTGTCTTTTTAATGTTAATGTTTTAAATAAACAACATATTTTTTAACATCTAATATAGCTCATCCTTTGGCCGTTCTTTTTTCTCTTTTTGCTTAAAAAACTATCAATTTATCGAAGAGACAAAATATCCATTGAGATAGCTGATTTTGTTCAGAATGTTTTTTATCATTTTTTATTATAATTTTGTATCTCTTGTTGCATTTTCATCATAAATTAGAAGCATATCTATTTTTTCACTAGCAAACTTCATATTTAATGAACTAACTTCATAGTTAGTTTAGAAGAGTGGAGAAAATATACGAGGAAACGGAAGTGACTACGCAAGATCTTACAAGGAACTTCAGGACGAGGAGTGCGTCAGAGTTGTGTAATGAGTCCACTCTTGTTCAAATTGTATACGGCGGAACTAGAGGAAAGGTTGAAAAGGAAAGAGATAGTAGGAATAATAGTAGGTAAGTTTAAGTTTTGGAATTTGGCATATGCAAACGACGTGGTGTTAATAGCAAAAAACAGGGAAGCGATACAAGATATGATGTCAACGCTGAAAGAATTTCTAAAGGATAGGCAGTTAGCTCTAAATGTGGAAAAATCAAAGGTGTTAGTGTTTAATAAAAATAGAGATAAGAAAGAGAAATGATTTTGGAATAATAGAGAGATTGAAGAGGTACAAGAGTTCAAATATTTAGATTTTGTGATAAGCAATAAAGGAAATTGTAAAGAGCATATAAAAAAATTAGTTAGGAAAGGAAGAATGGCAGTGAGAAAAGTATGGGGTTTGGGAGAAAGAATATGTAGAAATGATTTCAAGAGAAGATGTTGTTCAAATATTTAGTTCAGCGTTATAGAATACGGCGTAGAAATTTGGGGATGAGAGAAAAAAGTGGAATTAGAAAGAATTATGTATGACTATGTAAGATGGATCTTTAGGTTGGAGTTTTGTACGAGTTATCCGAGATCTGATGGCAAGGAAGCTAGGAATGAGGAAATTAAGAGTAGAATGGGAATTAAGGGATAGAAGATATGAGAAGAGAAGTTAGGTAGGGCAGGAAAAATTACCTGGGAATGTTGGCAGGAAAAGAATCAATACGAATGGAAAGATAGATATGGTGAAGAAAGAGAAAGATATTTGAATAGAATAGGATGGAGAGAGGGAGTGGAAGGGATGATGGAATGGAGGAGGGATGAAGAGGAGTATGAAATAATAAATAAGGAAAGGGAAATACAAAGGAATGCAGAAGAAGTAAGGATTAGACAAGCTAAGTACAATAGGAAATATAAGAAGATAAGTGATTTTGAGGGTTGCCCGAGCTATTTAGGAAAGAAAACATAGAAGAAATGGGTAAAGGAGAAGAAGTGAAAGCGCTAATAAAATGTGGAAATTGAAAAATGGTGAATAAATACTGGTTAGATAAAAATCAATGGTTGTGTGTATTCTGCAGCGAAGGAAGAGATTGTGTAGAACATTATGTAAAGGAATGTAGTAAGACAAAAGGATGGTTCAGAGAAATGTACAGAGAGGAAGAGATACAATAGAGCAGATATGGGCAGAAAATTTAGACAGGGAGAAAGGAAAAGTACTGAGGAAAAGTACTGAAGAAGGTATGGAAGGAAAGAGAAAAAAGGATAAAGGCAAAAGAAAAAGGTGGAGAAATAGGAACGATTTAACAGAAAATAAGAAAAGGAGAAAATAAGAGATAAAAATGGAGAGTACGGAGGTACAGCGTTAAGATATAGAGAGGTACAGAGTTATATGTAGATAAATGTAAATATATTGTATTCTAAGATAGGTATGTATACATAAGGATATTTGTTATATATTTGATAAATAAGTAGGTAAGCATAAACATAAGTATTAGATATAAAGCGAGTTAAGCATGGAAGGATAGAATAGGAGATAGGAATAGGTAAGAGTATAGATGGATGAGTGGTATAAGAAAATTTTATAAACCAAGTCCCCTTCTTGGCGTTATACTATAATATTATACGTATTTTATATGCTGAAGAAAATAAAATTCTATTCTATTCTATTCACTAGCAAACTTCATTTCTGCGATACGTATGACACAGATCGACAAAACTATTCTGAATTGAATGATACGGATGAAAATCACTTACTTATATTCATAAATATTATCTAGTAAACATAACTGACTTATTCTTATTATACTCATCTAAAATATTAAATTTCTCTTTATTACTTTTTGTTTTCTTGAATATCTCATTATCTATTAGGTTTAAGCTAATAAATGGTAATACATTTGTACGCAAAATTAAACATACTTTTTAACTGTGACACAAAAATCATAACATTCCATTTAAAAAAAACAAAGTTAATCTTGAAATTACAAAAATGCCTCCCTTTATAAAAAAAAATTTATATACTATATAATAAACCTATATACTGTGTAATAAACCTGATCTTAGCGCATATAAAATAATTGACTCGTCTAATTTTTTGATGCAAAAAATTAATATAATAACGTTTCATTTGCGGAAATTTATTACTTAGAAATTAATTTTAAATAAACATTATGTATAAAACTATTTAATATACACACGTGCGCATTAAAAAACAATTTACTACATATTACATATACATATTATATATATATTATATATATATATATATAAAATTCTAAAATTTTAATAACATAGCTTAGTAGTTTCACTTTTAGTAATGTAACTTTCCAAATATCAATATTATATCATTAAAATTATATATCAATCATAAAATTCTCTTGAAAAAATTGTTAAAAATTGTTCTATGATCAAAATTTTTTTATCTAAAATTATTTAAAAAAACCTACAAAAGAAAAGATTATCTCGAATTTTTGAACTAAAAACTCACTAAGTGAAATAAAGATGTTTAACTTGAATTTTATTATAATAATAACTTTTCATAAATATACTAACCAGTGTCCAGGCAAATGCCCATAGTAAGTTGTTCAGAGGCTGATACGATCCTTCTACGGCCATTTACTCATGGACAAACTCTGATAGACAAACTCATCCCTACTTCAACACATACGAAGTTCTGAAGAATTACAATGTGTTATGAAACTTTCACATTAGATAAGAATGTTTCTTGTATCGTTGTTGTTACTTGACAATTTTTGTTGATTTTGTATCCAATCAGAAGTAATTTTGACGAATATACTTGTTTCTCCAGATTCAATCTTGTTTATCCATGGGACTTTATTTTCTTCCCTATAAAGCGACGTTCTAATGATGGAGGCGTATGTACCTGCCACGTGTTGATGTATGTCAGATCTATTCGATGTAATTTCTTCAATAGACACTTGAGAATGAAACCAAGTAAAATCAGTATCCACATCGACGTTGCTTAGATTTTTAAAAAATTTACCCGACGAGTCCACAGCAGATAATTGCAATTAATGTAATTTCAAATTCACATTTTACATGTTATGCTTGAATAAGAATTAGATGGATCGATAAACATTCTGAAAACAATCCGTTATTAGTTTTTCAAGATTTTGAAAAAAGTTTTAAATATTTTCTGATCATTCTTATTTTCCATATTTGCCATTATTTTATTATTAATATTATTGCAGTATTAAATAAATTATATATATATATAYATATATATATATATATATATATATATATATATATATATATATATATATATAGTGACGTGACGTTTTGAAATCGTCCGTCATATCATCGTCATTTCCGCGAATTCCATGTGACGGACGTTTCAAAATGTCACGCCATAATATATGTAGATAATATTTTATGCTCTTTACTTTGCTTTGATTTAGAGAAAATCAAATTGAGACAATTTCAATTTCAATAGTTTGTTTAATGTGAAATTAGTAAGAATGTATTTTAATAAAAATGTAATTTTTATAAAAAAGAAAAAAGAGAAAACTATCATCTTTTTGAATAAGTTAATATATTCATCAAATTACAATATCAAATTATAAAATATTATATTTTTGTTACCAATAAATTCGAAAAAGTCAAAATGCAGCAAGTAATATCTCTGTCGCTTTTTGCAATAAAAAAAAATAACAGGTAACTTGAATCAATAATAAATCATGTAAAAATCATTTTTTTTCTTTCTTGAATAAAAATAAAATGTGGATAAAATATGAAAAAATAAAATGTGGATAAGATATGAAAAAATAAAAAATTTTTTGATTTCGATGTCAACGAGATTCATTGAAAAATGTGTATGTTTAAAAGAAAACTTTGTGAAATAATAATGTGCCCAATAAAATGACAACTTTATAATGCATTATTTTAAGAATACGATTTTGCGATTGCGGTTGAATGAAAATCTATTTATTTAATTAAAATTTAATTATTTTGATAAAATCTTGCGATTCAGAAAAAAATAAACAATAAGTGCATTAAGCATCAAGCATCAAAATATTTGATAATTAAAAAAACTAGAAAAATTATGATCTAAGTACTAAATACAATGAGTAAATAATATGAAAAATTATAATACGTAAATACTAAATAAGGTAAAGGCAGCGAATATGGAATAGGTTACTAATATGGAATAGGGGCTTATTTTTTAAACAAAGCGTTGCATTCTAGTGGCAATCACTGGAAATTGTTGCAATTGTTGTCAAACGTGTCATATCAAATAATAAACTCGATGCGACGACGTATTTTTCTGATATAAGCATTTATTTATTTTTGTTACGTCTGGAAATGTGATAGCACTATCTTAAAAAGTGTTCTTACAAGCTGAATGTAAGTTATTTAATGTTTATAGAATATAGACGCTTTTAATAATGTTGCATGAATAATATTATGCCGTTTAATTGCGATTTGTAACTCTTTATTGAAATGGGAAGAGTTTGTGTGTCATATTAATATGTGTTGGTAATATGGAATAATTAAATTATTATGGAATAAAGAGTAGAGAATATAACGTTTTTGTTCTTTTTATGAATAATAAAAAATATTTTTGATGTTAATGTTTATTTTAATAATTTAATGATTTAGGGTTTGATTTTATTGTCTATGTTCATAATGTAATTTTATTTATGTACATTGTACAGTACGCGTATGATTTTTAAGAGTTTCGATTTCAATTTACATAAAAAAATAAATTTGCACTTTATTTTTTATGTTATTTATTATTGTTCCTCAAATTTGACTAGTATTCCATATTATATCCCTTTTTTTTACCCCCCCTCATTTTCTCTCTTTTTACTTTTTTGTAAATACTGAAGTTGGACTTAAATTTCGGAGACTTTCATTTATTTATTGGATGTTATAGC
Organism: Cephalotes varians; assembly: GCA_037157785.1. NCBI lineage: Eukaryota > Metazoa > Arthropoda > Insecta > Hymenoptera > Formicidae > Cephalotes > Cephalotes varians. The sequence continues at coordinate 121,940 of JANQDE010000265.1, forward strand.
TAACATGTTGCTTAAAAGTTCTACGTTTATTTGAAGCCTTAATATGCATTTGTATCGGAGTAATATTAATTTAAAAATTGATATTCCATATTCGCTGTCTTTATCCTACTCCTACTGAAAATTTGATTATAAAAAGAAGTTAAAGTAAATTAATGAAAGTGTTTATTTGTGCAAAGAAACAATATAAAAATTAATATTAACATTTAAAATATAAATTAAATTATTTGTTTCACTGAGATACAATTTATGTTAGATAATTAGATATTTTAAGAAAAAAAGAAAGGAGCGTTAATGAAAAAAAGATTGTAAACTCTCAAGAAAAAATTCTAGGATGCATATTAAAATTTATTTTTGCATTTGTAGAATTTTTAAGATGCATTTCTATGCATAAATAGTTGATATAATCATTAATGAGTTTAAAAAAGGTCATCAACGACAAAATCTACATGTTTTAAAAGTTTGTAATTTAAGCTAATTTAGGATAAATGTATAGCAATGATTCAATTTGAAAATATTAAACACGGAGATTGAATAATTCTCAATGAAGACGATGAAAAATCGAAACACATCGCATTTCAAAACTCAAGATTAATCGATCTCTCGTAAGTGCGACTCACGATCGATGAATAAATCCGCAACGTTCCTATCGAGTGGAGTAATTTGCCTTCTCTTGCACCAATCGCACAACACTTTGAGGAAATTTGAAGATGAACGAGGCACTTCAACTTCGCGTCCGCTCGAAAATGCCAGTGCAAAGTATCGTATGCAACAACATAAATAAATTACGACGATGGAACTTTTACACTGAGCTTTCCTGCAACGCGCACGACAATGCCATAATGATTTGTCAGGAACGAATAGAGGTCGTGGTAAGAACTACATGTTGTCATGGATACCGCGCAAGCGCCCATTCTTTATACGTTTCTGCAAGTACATACTTTACAGTTGCGATAATGGACACTGGATAGCCGCATGTGCGCGCGTGCGTGTATGTGTAATCATGTGCGTGTACAAGGATGTAACGTTCAATGTCAAGTTCTTATTCGACGCGATTGTTCTTGAATAGGAATTTAATGAGCAGATAGTCTGGGGTGAAAGTGAAACGCGTAACATATTCAAGTAATATCATTTGTCTCTATGTTTTGTCGATATATAATCCAATTTAACGTAAATACAAGATAAGAATACGATATAATATTGCAAATATGGATCAAATATAAGAAAAAAGAAGTGAAGAAAATAACAAAGTTATTGTGGAATTTTTATCTTGTATAAACTCTTATTCATTTTCTTCCTATTTAATATTTTTTATCAAATAATTTATATCAAACTAATATGAAACATTTAGCGCAAAAAGTGCCGTCCTAAATACATTATAATTATGAAAACTTATTTAGTTCATATAAACCAATTACGTCTTTGCAAATCATGTAAGATTTCGAAAAATATAATTAACTTTTTCTAATAATTTTGTCAATGCGCATTTATATTTTTGTAGGATCTTTTAAGGTAGCAGCTGTATGCAGCAATGCTACTTTAACATAGGAATAAGAATGAGGATCTATCGGGCATTTAACACATGAGGTTAATACGAAATTTATGCTCTCAGTTTACAATCGATCGAGAAACATAAGTGAGAACCATAATAAGAAAGTAAAGCAGATAATATAGAATAAGCTACTAATATGGAATAGGAGCTTATTTTTTAAAGAAAATATCGCATTCAGATGGCAAACACTGGAAGTTGTTGCAGTTGCAAAACTGCCGTAATGTACAGGAATCTTTTGCGACAACGGTTTTCTTTAATACAAGTACTTATTTATTTTTATTGCTTCTAAAGACAGCATTCTCTTAGTTGTTCTTACAAGTTCTTACAAGCTCTCTCTCTCTCTCTCTCTCTCTCTCTCCCCCTCCCTCCCTCCCTCCCTCCCTCCCTCCCTCCCTCACTCACTCACTCACTCACTCACTCACTCACTCACTCACTCATTCGTTCACTTNTCCCTCCCTCCCTCACTCCCTCCATCCCCCTTCCTCTCCACCTCCCTGCTCTTCTTTCTCTTTCTCCCCTCCCTTTCCTTCTTCCCTCCCTCTCCCTCCCTCCCTCTCTCTCTCTCTCTCTCTCTCTCTCTCCCTATCAAAATAAATTCTTTAACGATGATACCTTAAAACGAAAAACGTTAGACAATTAATTTTTAAACATTGACAATCTCTGGACCGCTCAGTTGTACAACAAATTTTGACTATCTGGGAACAACTTGCTAGTACTAATACAACGTCATGCGTTTACTTGTTGCGCTTTTTAACTATTTAAACTTTCACTAAATTAGTGTTCTTATGTAAAATATAATATTAGATTAAGGAAGACCAAGTATCGAGTCGTCTCTAAATTTTGTAATTTAAAATTAAATAAAAAATTCTTTAATGTTTATATTCTATACACCAGAGTTTTTCAACTGGTGTGCCGCAAAGAATTTCAAAGTGAAGCGAAAAAATTTAGAAATAAATAAAAAAGCGTGTGAAACGCAAAATAAAAAATATTTCAAAAATTGTGAAAATTACTTAAATTGCATCGTATTTATTCTCATTTTAACTAAAGCAATATCGTCATTGCAACACAATCATTTTTCAAACGATAAAATAAAAAATAAAAGCTTTAAAACTTTATTTTTTACTTCTAAATGTCGTGTTGCCAGTATCTGATAAAAATCTATAAGATCTATGCTAATCGGTGTGCGCGTAATTGTGTATCTTGATTCGGCTCATTATTTAATGTGCCGTAAATCGAAAAAGATTGAAAAATATTGTTATACGCTTCAAAAATAGTGTTATATTAATAATATTATGCTATTTAATTCTTAATTCATTTATTGATACAGGAAGATCTTGGGTATCATATCAAGATGTGCAGATAATATGAAATACCTCAAGGATAGAGAATTATAAAAGAATATGTAACATATAATATTATAACATTTATATATTATAAAAATATACATATAAACATTTTGTGTACGTTTTTTCGTGAATAATATTTATTTAAAGTGATAACGTTTTTTATAATTTAATGATTTAAGATTTAATTTTGTTTTTTATCGTTCACATGTGTAATAATGTTTTTATTTTTTATGTGCCATTGTACAGTATAGATGTGAACTATGTTTAATTATATTTCGATCAATTTACATGAATAAACAAATTTGCACTTTATTTATTGTGTTATTTATTCCTAAAATTCCTAAAATTTGAAATTATATATTATATTTTTAGATCTCATTTTCATGGTTTTTATTTTTTTGTCAATACTGAAGTCAGACTTAAATTTTAGAGACTTTAGTTAATTAAATTTTATAGCTAACATGTTTCTTAAAGCTCCTGTTCACTTATTACTTACAAATTATATTAAAATAGAAATATATTTCAATAAAAATACTTATAATCGATAGAATCAATTCATAAAATAAACCGAAAACTCTCTTTCTGTTTTGTTAATTAATAAATATATAATAATAATTATATTTTTGAAGATGAATTATGCATAACCAAAAAATAAACTACGTTCACAACTGACAAACTGTCAAATTAATAATATATAGAAATAAAGTGATAAGAAAATAATTTAATTCCTCCCCAAAACAAAAAGAAATAGTATTCGATATATTTTATAGGTCTATTTTACCGATTGCAAATGTTTTATTTATTAAAATAAAAATTTTTATTTAAATATAATTTGCAAGAATTTTTATTGTGAGAATCTTTTTTTTCTCACTTCTGATGTCACAATCTAAAATAGTAATGGCGAGTGAATAGAAGTTTTAAGAGTTTTGCATAAATTAAGTCTTAATATAATATATAGTCTTAATATAATATATTAGACTTATTCGCGTTGCTTGAAATATCTAAAAATTGTTGTACTTAAAACGATAAATACATATTCGGGTGTTGGAGAAAAAGGAAGCGAAGATTCTAGTGCAAAAAATGCAAGCAGCACGAACAAAACTATTTATATTGGAGTAATATTAATTTAAAAACGAGTATTCTATATTACTTTTATCCTATATTTATGATAAAACATTTATACAGAAATGTCTAAATTTTATATACTTTTATCTATGTATTTAACTAATCTAAACTTATATTATTATATAAATTATATAATGTCATACTTGAACTTTCTAATTTAACATACTGCATGTTTTTATAAGAATTTGCCTATTACAGAATTTTATTGTAATTCCAAGCGTTTTAACACTGCTAATTTTACTTCATATTTTAATATATATATTTTTTATGATATCGTATAAATCTTCAATTACATTTCTTTCATATGTATAATTTCAATTTCAATTAAATTAGAATGAATTTATAATATATTTTGTCATTTTAATTAAATGCAAGAATAATTTTTTCTTTTAATTTTTAAATTCCTTTTAATCAATCCTTTTATTCAAAAATGAAGTATTATTTCAAAAAGAATTTATTCTATCTTATTTCAAACTTATTTTGAGCCGTAGAATCATTTCTTTATTGGTTGCTCCATGTATTTCATATCATCCTGTATCATTAATTTATAAAATGCTTTTATAAAAATGTAGTTGCATTTCTTTAAAAAAATATCATCTTTTTTATGTAAATTAAATCTTAATAATTTCGATATTTTTATTTTTATTATACTATGTATATATATATATATATATATATATATATATAAACAAATACAAACATAAATATACATATAATACAAAAATATGATATAAAATATAATATATAATTACAAAAATGCATAAATACAAAAAATAAATAAATACTCTATATTTTTATGCTATGTATATGTTGTATTTATGCATTTTTGTAATTATATATTATATTTTTGTAATATATGTATATTTATATTTGTATTTTTTTATTTTTTTATTCTCTCGACTTTTTTATGAAATTTGATTAAGGCAATCTCAATACAAGCATTGATAATACAATAAAAATGACAAAAAGTTATTAATATTTCCCGAGTATTACTTACGTTTAAGCAGTAGATATGTCTAGGCAACAATCGATATGTAAAATAGCATATGCTTTGATATGTACTTTCCCTAGACGTCTTAATTTGAAAATCTTTTATTAATGAATAAATGTCAATGTAATATACGTCTATCTTTATAATAAGATAATAGCTCGTTTTACTTTATTTATATCTTTTTTACTTGTATTTTTTAATTGATTTCTTGGCAATTATTATTAATATTCACTTTTACTTTTTTAAACATTTATATTTACGAACTACTTTACAATATTTTATGTAATATGTAACTTTTGCATATCAGAATATATTTTTATATTATATAACAAGAACTATATTTTCTATATCTTTAGAAAATAACTTTAATTAAAATTTTAATTAAAAACTCACTATCTTTGTCTCAAATTATAAGATAGAAGTAATAAAATTTATTCAAACTTACAGTTTTTATACTTTGTATATGTATACTTTGTACATGTATAGGATAAACTTCCGAAAAATTATTATCTCCGATTTTTCTGTCTAAATGCTTATTTTATCTAGTAAATAAGATTTCTAAATGAATTTTTGATGCAAGCGTTTCTTTTCGTTCCCCAGTTTCTCTCAAAGATAAACAGTTTTTGTTAATTATTTCAGAAAGCATTTATTTTATGAAAAAAGTTGCCAAACAAAAAATGAAGCATATAAAAAGCTCTACAAATTAGGTTTCATACATATTTTACCTAATTTCAATATTTTAATTGTTATTATCAAAAAACTGTTGTAAAATTAATTTTTTATATGATCAGATGCTACAAGTACATATGTGCGAAAACGAATACATTTTGAAATATTTAATAATTTAAAGTTGCGCTACACGGTTAAAGCTAGATCTTTTGTGCAAATGTTTTCTTGTGTAAATTTATTTACATTTTCAAATTCACCAAACTGCACGCCGAATAAATTTTCGGTCTTGAAAGTTACACAAGTCACACTCTTAAGTTGAACAAGAATAATAATATCACGATATTAAATTGATAATCAATTTAATAATAATGATGCTAATTAAGCATCTATTAATCCCTTTTCCATCAATTATTGTAAAGAATTTGTTGCGAAAAATAACCTCAGCCAGGAATCGAACCTGGGACCTCTCGACTTTCCGGGGCGAGTGTCTTAGCCATCTCGACCATTAAAGCATGTGATGGTGTTTGTCGCATCGGAGATGATTTCTAGAAAAGGCTAGGCGCGCGTGTTTTAAATAACAAATATTCGAATATAAGTTTCAAGACCGAAAATTTATTCGGCGCGCAGTTTGGTGGACTTGAAAATATATGTAAATTCACACAAGAAAACATTTGCATAAAAGATCTGACTTTAATCGTGTAGCGCAATTTTAAATTATTTCTTATGTTTTTACATATCGGTTTTCACATTTATATTCAAGTTTATATTCTCGCTTCCTTTTATGACCAAAAGACTATGACGGGGCTCATAGCATTTAAATTACTCATTTTCACTTATGTGAAAATTGCAATAATTATTCATTTAGCCACATAACAAAAATTTAAATATTTCAAAAATTATTTGTTTCTGTACAGTCACTTGTAACATCCGATTACTATAAATAATTTTACAACAATTTTTTGATAATAACTAAAATATTGAAGTTAAGTAAAATATGGATCTTATTTGTAGAGCTTTTTATAAACTTCATTTTTTGTTTGACAACTTTTTTTGTGCGATAAATACTTTCTGAAATAATTAACAAAAATAGTTTCATTTTTAAGAGGAGACTGAGAACGAAGAGGGGGTATTTGTGCAAAAAATCCATTTAGGAATCTTATTCACTAGGTAAAATAAGTATTTAAGATTAGGCTGAAAATTAGTCAAATCGGAAACTTTTCGGAAGTACACCTTATACATATAATATAAAATTATTTTCAATGATAATAGCATTTTTTTAAATTATGAAATATTCCGACAGGCATTCCTAACGTAACCATTTTCTTGGCTACATTCTAACATAATCAAAACATAAATATTAATTATTCTAGTGCTATATAAGTGTCGTTTTCAAGGTACCACTTTAATATGAAGTTTGCAAGGCGCTGGCATTGTAAAACCGATCGACTTATCATGAATATTTAATAAATACCTGTTATCAGTCCTGTTTCAAGAAATTATATGCTTGTATAAAGCCATCTAACCCACTTTATTATACTCGACTAAAAGTACGAGAAGAACATATGTCGATTTAATTGGAATTTAACGAGAAATTGATAGCTCATGTAACATACGACTATTTAGAATACATAATATTTTCTAAAAAGATATAGACTTATATTTCATATTTATTTGTATCGCAATGACGTAGCTTAATATTAAAAATTTACTTTAAAAATTTGTTTAAGTAAAATAAAATTAAGATTTATTGGTGTTCTTTCTTGCAGAAAAAAGAAAGCAAAAATTTTACAAAAACTAAAAAATCTACATCAAATATAGAAGACCGAACCTCGTTGGCACAAGAGGCAATTGATATTGCGTTCCGAATATATTTTCATGACAAAGGAACCAATGGAAAAATTATATTTTAATATGTCTTTCATAACACTTTTTCCTAAATACTTATTTAAGTCAAACAAGTATTAACAAATAACAATAAAAAAAAAAATAATAATTCAAGAGGAGTCAAGTAAATTTTCAAAACTTTGTATTAATGATTTTTAGTTTGAAAGAGTAAATTTAAGTGACGTATTATTAGAAAGATTTTTAAAAGAAAAATTTATATTACTGCACGATAGATTATTTTGAATAATAATTTATTTTGATTAATTACTTTAAATAATAATTTGTTACAATAAAATGATTAAAATCAAACGTATATAAAGATGGGGTGCATTAACTCATACTTCAAACAAGCTTAACATGATTGTTATCGCGCTCATGAGAAATATATGAAAACATTCAACTATAACATAAAATGCTTTATATTTAATATTTCTAAATTTAAGTAAGCTATATCTAAAATAGTTTATTTTCCTATAACAGCATTATTACAAAATAACTTTAAAAAATACAATCTTTATCAAGATGTATATATCTGCAATTTATTTTTTATTTTTATTATGTTTTCATTAATTTAATATAGAATTTATTATATAAACAACTTGTTATGATATACAAGGTAAAGAAAAAGTCCCGGACTGATGAAATATTTCGAAAACAAAACATTTTTGAGAAAAATGTTTCATATAAAAATAGGACTTAAAAAGATCTATTTACTAATCTTATCAGTTTAACCTTAGTTTTCAAAAAAATTATGTAGTTGTATATTACAAATTGCATAATTTTTTTAAAAGCAACTGCGTGTTTTCTTTACAACAGTTTATCTCATTATTTTGTACATACAAATATTGCGATACAATTACAAGTACAAAAAATGAGTAGTTTATGACATTTTACAATTTCAAAATGTGTAAACTTTGTCAATTCATATCTCAAAGAATACTTACAATTAGATCAAAAGAAATTTCATTGCAGTATCTTGAAAAGCTCTCGAGCTACAAGAATATGCAATAAAAAAAGGGGATTTTCATTTAAAAAATTCAAGATGACTTTGTCCTGACCTTAGTGACACTACCCAAGATCAAATTGATAAGATCAGTAAATAGATCTTTTTAAACCGTACAACTTTGGTATGAAACATTTTTCTCAAAAATGCTTTGTTCTCAGCGGGCCGGGATTTTTTTTCTCATCCTGTACATCAATTTATCTTACTATCGAGGCAAATTAGTTACAATATAACATATTCATATTTTATTTATTATAAAAAACTATGCAGTATACATGCCGTTCCTGGCATAAAAATGTAGAGAAAAATTCTCTTTTATTCATATTAGTATAGTTTAATCATAATAATTAATTGTTTAAAAAGTTGAATGCTGAAATTGTAAAAAAGTGTCAACTAACTTCGATTTCCTTTACATAAAAAATTTTTAAAGAAATATAATTAAAATTAAAAATTAACTATTCAAACATTAATATGAAATCTATCTAATTAGTCAAGTATTACAGAAACAAATTTAAATCTAAAAAAAAAAAATTCGGGGGAAATAAGGGATTGAGATGTTTATTAGCATCGTTGTTATTAAATTGATTATCAATTTAATAGTGTGATTTACTATCCTTGTTCATCTTAAGACTGTGTTTTAAGACCGAAAATTTATTCGGCGCGTTGAACTTGAGATATGTATACAAATTCACATAAGAAATTTCAGCACGAAGACCTAGCTTTGACCGTTTGGCGCTTTATTTAATTAATTGTTGTGTTTTCACATATCGGTTATGAGTCTATTCTTATTTAAAAAAAAAAACTTTTAAGAATATTACATGTGTTCAATTAATAGAATCTTATTTTATTTTTCTATGACTCTATTATGATTTCGCAAAAATTCTAAGTCATATAAAGTCTAAACTAAGTCGTATAAAATAGATTTAAGGGCATTCTGGAATTATTCGTTTTATTGACAAAAATATCAGAAATATCAGAAAAAAATTATATATATATGTGTATATATATATATATATGTGTGGACATATTTTATATATAATTATACAACTGTATATAACTGTATATAAAATATGTTAATAATTTTATATAATTATATATAAATATATATAATTCTATATAATTTTATATAATTATATACGAAACATTCTTTCCCGGGACTATTTTGTTAAACAAATTATACAGTAGAATCTCTTTAATTTGATCCTACAGATAGAGCAGATTGCCAAAATTATGGAACACCTCATAGCACGAAACTACCAATTGTTATTTATTTATGCGGACACAGTTGCATATCCTAAGCTGTCAGACTAAGTATACTTATGCATATATGTATTACCTATTAATTCAAGAACCTTGATATTCGAAATTATATGTCCCATATCCATCTAAATATTTAGTACTACTGGACAATCGCTGTCTAGTGGATATTGGCTTAGACATCTTATACATATTTGTGAGATCTCATATTGTCGACATTTGGATATAGAGCATGTCTAATGGCTTTATTAGATATTCATGAGTATCCCATCATGAGCACATCGAATGGATATCTAACAAATACATCTGTATATATTAAGTTTTGTATACAATGTGTCCCAAAAGTTTTATTATCTCGTAAAATATACATTTTCTTAGTAGTATTAATAAGATCCTAAGTGGTATCAGCACGGTCAGGTCATCTTGAATTTTTCAAATGGAACACTTTTTACTTCACATTCTTATAGCTGACGTTGAGAAGTTTCCAAAATATTGGTTACAAACATTTTTTCCATAAGAACTTTCCGATAGGATTCGAAATTTACTGTACCGCCGGCATTAGCATTACTCAAGATAAATCGTGTAGAGGTTGTCCAGCGAATTTATATCTCTTGTGTGCGTGCGTGCGTGCGTGCGTGCGTGCGTGCGTGCGCGCGTGCGCGCGGGCGGGCGAGAGGGCGGACGGTCATGTGAATGGGTGGTTTAGTGAGTAGGTAGATATACGCTCTCCCATGTATGTGTTTTAAGAAGTTTATACTCGCTTGTCAGATACAACAGCACTCTTACAGTACGTGGAGAAACATAATGATACCCGTGCGTATCTTACGTTAACTTCATTTACCAGATGCAGCCACCAATAGTGTGAATTATTGTGTGTACATATTACTTTGTTTTTTTTTTTTCATAAAATACATGAAAAACAACGTGCTCTAATCTCGATACATATTTTATAGTATTAGTAATTAAAAATGTATTTATCTGATAGAGAAAGAATAGCAATACTTATGATGCAAGGATACGGAAACAATGTTAGATCTTATGAAACTGCTTTATTTAACAAAACATTTCCTAAACGTTTGCCTATTACAAACTACTGTTTAGCAAAGTGTCACTCGATTTGAACAAACAGATTCAGTTAAAAATTGACTTCGAACAAAAAGATCAAAAGCTGAAAGCAATGATGATGAAGAAATTCCACAATCATTTGTAGAAAATCCTTATACAAAAATCCTCATACTCAATCCAAAAAGGAAATCAGCAATGTGATATTAGTAAAAAAATACGTTTCAGAGAACTTTAAAAAGAAATAATTACTATTCTTTTAAAATACATTTAGTTCATAAATTATCAGAAGATGATTATGATAAGAAGATGGAATTTTGCGAAGAAATAATAAGGCGATTTGATGAAAATAATAACTTTTTTGATATTATTGTATTTTCCAATGAAGCGTCATTCAAATTACATCTGTCAATTGCAGATATCGGAGTGACGAAATTCCACACTGGATAAGAGATTTTTATCCAGTATCCTCAAAAGTTAAATGTAGGGGGGGAAGCGGAAATACTCGGAAATACAATTATAAGACCATTTTTCTTGAATGGAAAATGTCAATGCAGAGAGATATTTACATCTCGTGCAAAATCAGGTACTGCTTGCTATTCAAAATGTAGTTGGTATCGCTTTTAATAACGTTTGGTTCCAACAGAACGGTGCACCAACTCAATTTGGCAAGAACGTCCGCCAAATCATACATTTCCAGGAAAATGAATTGGCAAAAGAAGTACAATTGAATGGCCACTTAGATCACCTGATTTGAATCCATTGGATTACATTTCATATTATTTGAAAAATTTGATGTTTGCAAACTTACAAAACCTACGAATTTAGATGAATTAAGAAATCGCATATTAGACGTTGCGGCATTAATAACCATGGGAAACTTGCAAAATGTTCTGCACAGTTTTTATGAACGTTTGGTACATTGTCAAATCGTAGATGGCGGTCAATCCATATTTAACAAAATAAAAAAAATTGATATGGTTAGGATTTGGAGTCTTTAAATACTATGGGAGTGACGAACTGAATGGTCC
>JANQDE010000266.1:65195-108388 GCA_037157785.1 Cephalotes varians
GTGCGTGCGTGCGTGTGTGTGTGTGTGTGTGTGTGCGCGCGCGCGCGTGCGGGGGGGGAAGCGGAACAGAATGATTTTAGTTTGATAACTCGTTTATTCTAACTATGGAAGGGGAGAAAAGGTGATAGAAAAATCGGACAGGGACGTCGTAAGGGAAAGGACAGTTCGGGAGGAAAACGGGAATTATAGAATCCGGATCTTAGGTCGCGATAATTTGCCTGATTTCTATCAAGTCAAAATCATCGGGCCCGATGGTATATGACCCGGTGGGGAGAGGGTTGGTGCGCTGAGAAAATTGGATAATCAATGTTTCTAGGGATTCGTATGGATCATAATGGTAATAATGACGTGGTCGAGGAAGTGGAATGTGGATTTCGTCGATGAATTCTACGCTTGAAGTAGAATTCGTCGGGGAAGTTGGACGGGGTGAATGGATCGGAGAATAGGATGATATGGAAGGAATGCGCGGGGGAGTATCAGGACGCGCTCTTAGTATCAACACAGAGTGAGGAGAGTCGGGTTTTGCTAGAGGAGTGGTTTTGGGACGTGGGGATGGAGGAAATTCAGGGGTGGGAGAAGTAAATCGGGGAAAGTGAATCGACAGCTGGCTCTGTTGATTCTGATGCGGCGAGTAACTCGTTATGTGAAACGTTTTGTGACTGGGGCGGTTCTGACTGCCGGAGGAAAGCCTGATAGGCGTCGTCTAGAAGCCGACGCGCCTGCCTTTTCCTACGACGCCAGAGACGTTTTGCCGCTTACCGGAAGCAAAGATTTTTTAGATTTGCTTGGTTGAGCACTATCGCAAGGAATTTACTATATTGTAATTATGCTTTTAATGGATTTTTGACAGGGGGAAGAAGATGATTGAGTGAATAAAAGGATAAGAAGTCCACCATATAGGTTGACCTCCATGACTGGGTGAGTAAAAGGATAAGAAGTCTACCGTGTAGGTTGACCTCTATGATTTCGGGGTCAAGTTATTGGATATTAGTAGAAGGAATGATGAAACGGATAGTTCAAATAATAACGGAGGAATCCGTAAGAGAAGCCGTTGCAAGATCCGGGGTACTCCGCGGGTTAGATATATAAATATACGTTGAGACTTACTATTTGGTGACGGCTGGACCTGGTAGGTAATCTCTTGAGATTCACGATGTAAACTGATACTTGTAGAATTGAGTAACAATGCAGTAGGATAACAGCTGACTGGAGTAGTAAACAAGTGAGTGTGCTCAAAATGTCATAGTTTAAATAGGAATCTTTTAGGGGATGGATTTCTTGTGGAATGGTTCAAATTAGTTGATTTCAAGATTTTGGTTGGTAGAATACTCTTCCTTCGTGATCAATTCTTCAAATCTCCAAAATTTCGTTGGAGCTTCTCACATTAGATCGGCTCCACTCGCAACGTAAATCTTATCCTACGTTTGTTAATTAGCGTTTCATTATTGTTTGTAGGGCAGTATGATTTTTCTACGATCATCTATTGGCAGGTTCGGATCTTCACTTGCCCGCCCTGTTTCTTAAAGAGGGGGCAAGATAATTCTCAATGTACCTTCCAGAAATATTATTTGTTTCATTCATTTATTTATTTATTTTTTTTTGCTTATCGCCGATTCCTCTTTTATTAGAGGCTGCAGGAAACACGAATGCACATGTTTAAAAGTTTATGAATTTGTGCTTCCTTCCATATGTTGACACGATTTCGCAGGACCCGCTGATTCATATCAATGTTTAGGGTGTTTCGTTTTAGGTAATTCGTTTGTCACGTTTAGAGTCCCTGGCACATCTACTGATTTTGTTTACGTGTGAACCAGATAAGACCGGCAAAATCATGCTCTTATTTAGTTTCCTTTGTCACAGTTACATCTGTGGAAGGTTCCTTGTGACATATTTATATTATGAAATAACAATACACAGAATAAAAGGAAAAATTCTATCGGGCTTATTGCCCGCTTGCCGATAGGTGACCGTTAGCGCTTGAGTTTTATGCGCTTCTTATTCTAATAGATTATTTTGCTAGTTATTATTGAAATGAGGAAATCGTAGAGCCCTCAGGACGTAACACTTATAATTGGCGCATTCTTTTGATGTCGTTACTTTTGTAGGAAATATAAATTTTTTTTTTACAAAGATAGATTTGTTGTGATTTTTATTTTAAATACTTAAAATATTTGTGATTTAAATATAAATATTTTAATAATTATTTTTATGTATTGACAAAAAATATTTCTTAAGAAAGAAAACATGCGTTAATATAATAAGCCCTTTTATTTTGTAATAACAGAAAAAATATATTGTTTAATGTAGAAGTTTTAAAAAATAATTGCCTAAAGAAGAATTAAAACCTTTACTAATAAATTATTATGTTCCTATATAATTATGTCTAATAAAATAATTTTCCTATATTTTAATTTATTAATTTATTATGATGTAGAAACATAAAATAAATAATAAAAATTCGATATTAAATAAAAATAACTCCGAATTTTTATAAACAACATAAACATTGTATACCAAGCCGAAACACCTGCTTTCGTATAGAATAATGTATCGATCGATAATGTATCAAAATAAAGTAACAAGTAAAGCAGTAAAATAAATAGACAAAATTTACTTTGTAAAAAGCGCATCTTTGATATTTTATCTTAAAAAAAATATTTATATTTAAAAATAATGATATATGCTTCCAGGCTGCAAGCTGTATATTTCGACGTCTTTATTTAGTAGTCAATATAATTTTTCTTGGATTTCTTCAATCAAATTTGATTGAACTAACCGTGTTTTGAATCGTGATTTTATAGTTTAATGATGCATTCAAAATCATTCCAAAGCCAATATCTACTAAAAGTTTTAAATATTTATGTAATATCATAATTGTCACATTAAAGCTATAAATGTATGAATCAATGATCTAACAAAGAAAATTATTTTTCAAACTAAACATTGCATAAAATTATTTTCTATGTTAATCATGATACAATAATATTGTTACGAGGCCAAGATACAATACTAAATTAAACAGGAATTAAAATAAGGAAATGGGATTAATTAAGAAAAGAAGTACATAAAAATTAATAATACTTGACCTCGTAACGTAATAGTGATACATCACGTACTTGGCGCGGTCGGTTCTCCGAATGCCGACCGCAGCAAGTAAATACGGAATCAAACGGAACTATATAACCGTCCGGACAGAAGCAAGCGGCGGTTCAAAAAAGGTTCAGAAGTTGAGAGAGAAATTGGGGAGTCGATCTCGCGTACGTTAAAATAAGGAGACACTGTGTAAAAGTTAACCAACTTTATTTTATAATAAAAGTGATCTTTCGATAAAAAGAGTGAAGTGAGTTGTTCATCCCTGCACTGCTCCCCGGAACCCACAACAAACTGGTGGCAGCGGTGAGATACCTCCAGGGAGTTACAGGCCTGAAAGAAAAAAAAGGGGGGTGCTAAATCAATTGGTTGTGATAACAACGCAACCATAAAAGCGACAGCAAAAACCAGATCAAGCAGCAGCGGACACGTACAAGACCTGTGATAACCAGGCGGACGGAAAGGCTTCCGTCAGAAAATAACACAGCCAAGCGGTCAACACACAGAGACTCCGAAACCTGAGGAGGACAGCCAGCACCGACCTACGACAACTTCGCCTCATCGACGCCCCGCACTCAGCTGATAAGGCGTCGAATCATCGTATCGCCAAACATCGAGAGCCAACGAGCCAGCCACCGAGCGAAAATCAACATGCGAGCAATAATCTTAATGTAAGTCAATACTTTCATATGTAGCACGTTGCGCTTATGTCCAGAGCGAGGGACAATCCGAATCAAACGAATCCGAACAGCTCTTGGCTATTGTATAGTACAGCCAGGCGAGCAAATCGAGAATCATCGATAGCGATTGCAGCTAACGCACTTAATGAAATACGTGAAAACGTACGTAGGGCCTTAGATTAGCCCAGCGAAAGTGAAACGAGCCCTCCCATTTATATAGGGTGAGTCATCTGAATCTATCACCTCCAATAACTCGTTTGGGTGGCCAGGTATCGAAAAAAGTTTCATATAAAAGTTGTATGGTTTCGAGGGGGAACCAAAATGGCGTACCTTTCAACTTTTGGTTTTGACCGGAAATGGGTTACTTCAACCGGAAGTGGTTTTTTTAAATGGAACCTCCTACATTTTATTGCACATTTTTATAGCTTATCTYGAGAGCTTTCCAAAACAYTATAATAAAACATTTTTTCATTAAGTATTTTTTGAGTTATAAAGGTTTGAAGTTAACAATTTTTTGATACAAAATGTAAAATATCTTGTATTTGATTAATGTATTTTCTTTAAACCAATTAATTGGTCTTATTATTTCGCGCACAAAAGTATTAAGGTTATGATTACTGAAAACTAAATAATATTTTACAATAGTGATTAGTGAAAACTAAATAATATTTTATTATAGTGTTTTGGAAAGCTCTCGAGATAAGCTATAAAAATGTGCAATAAAATGTAGGGGGTTCCATTTAAAAAAACCACTTCCGGTTGAAGTAACCCACTTCCGGTCAAAACCAAAAGTTGAAAGGAACGCCATTTTGGTTCCCTCTCGAAACCATACAACTTTTATATGAAACTTTTTTCGATACCTGGCCACTCAAACGAGGTTGGAGGTGATAGATTCAGATGACTCACCCTGTATAATTACGGAATGCGAATTCTCATTTAACGAAATCGATCGTAGCATACTCGCGAATATCGAGAATAATAGACTCGCGACCGAACGCACCAGACACTTCGGACAAATAAATAGACGCAACTCTTTAACGCAACTCGACGGAAGTATTTTTGGTCCCGACGAAACCTACCAAGCACAACTTGGAGAAATGGCACAATCCCCTGTCAAACCGACAGCCCAGTCACCGCGCCAAGAAATAGAAAATGAAATTTTGCGACTGCGTAACACACTAGGACAAACAATCCGTATGTGGAAGAACCGAGACCTGGAAGAAGGGTCACCTTCGATATCCAATCTACCGAAAACATGTTACTTCACGAACTATTGCAAGAAATTCGGGAATTACGGATACAAGTCGGAAGCAACCGCAACGAGCGCGAACCTTTCGTAGAAGGACATAGAGCTTCGCGAAATTTCCACGACAACGCATTGGACCTTACATATGGGCGAGCTCTCAGTGACATACGGAATCAGCCGGGAACTTCTATCAGTTTCTTGAACCTAAAGGAGGCGCGTAATATCCCCAAGATCGACGGCACGTCTCGGAACCGAATTTCTAAACTCGTGCAATTATGCAATGAAGGACATACATCCTGCGGACGAGCAAACCTTACTGGAAGCCGTTATCTGTACTAAATTCAAGGGGAAGGCGATGATAGATTTCCACACCCGCACCATTGTAAATTACGAGCAATTAAAAAGAGAACTAGAAACGGAATATCTAGGGAAAAGAAGTACCGCGCATTTACAATTGGAATTTAATTCTTTGAAACAAAAGTCGAATGAAAGCGCACAAGAATTTGGGCGTCGCGTGGAAAATATAGCAATGGAGTTATACGAATCCATGGAGGAAGGACAGAATCATACGCCAGAGCAACAACGCATATTAGATAATATTAAGACGCAAACCTTGCATAACTATCAGACCGGATTACACGAAGGTATCAAGTTACTAGTACGAACGCACCATTATAAAACTTTGCGAGAGGCCATCACTGACGCAAGTGCCGAAGAAAAAGTCAACGAACCAATTGTGCGAAAACCCGCGTATCAAGGTCAAAGTAAATTCGACGCAAGAATCCGACACCCGCAAAATCTCGTATGTCAAAAGTGTGGCAAAATAGGCCACTACGGACGAGATTGCCGCACTAGCCGATATGCGAATCGATATTGCCAAAAGAAAACCGGCAAACGTAAATAACATTGAGAAATATTGCACATATTGCAAAAGGAAGAGACATAAACGCGACGAGTGCTGGTCATTGAACGGACACCCCGAAAAGGAACAATCGAGACGAACTAAACGAGATGACGGAAAAGGAAAGCAAGTGAACACTACTGTAAGGATACGAAAAAATAAATGACTGACAAAGAGCGAAGAGTCGCTCAGTAGCAGCAGTAGCGAAGAAGAGAAATCTAAGACAAAGGCGACGCGAGTCGCACGTGAGCATCAAGTTACGCAGGTGACCGGCTCGGGCACAGCCACCGGATTGCATTTTATCACTCTACCCATTCAAGAGACAAAAAAGGGTAGAATGAGTTTTTTATTAGATACAGGCGACTCTCACTCTAATAAAAGTAGGACACTTAAAAGGAGACACTCTAATTCACGAAAAACAATTAGCCTTCACTGGAGTGACGGGGCACAAAATATATACACTTGGTAAGATTAAAGCGACAGTAATCGTAGAAAACTGCGAAATTCGACACACAATGCACGTGGTAAAAGACGACTTCCCAATAGATTACGAGGGAATACTCGGGAACGATTTCCTAACAAAGCAACGAGTAAAGTGTGATCACGGAAAAGGGCTAGTACGCATAGGTAAGCTTTAAGCTCCATCCGTTTAAAAAGATAACATTGACGCCTCGTAGTGAAACGATCGTGCAGGCTGTAACTAATAGAAATAGAATAGGAATCATAGGTTCCCAAGAAACTAAACCGGGAGTATTCATAGGCTGTTGCCTAGTAGAACCGGAAGAATACACGTGTCCAATAAGCGTAATTAATACAACAGAAGAATCCGTGGAAATTACGACATCGCTGGTAACCGTAGACGAACTACGCGGGAATGATCGCGCAAGCATACTCACATTACAACAGACCAAGAGCGAGAATTACGAAACGATGCAAGAACGAAAAGAAAAATTACGCAAACAGTTACGCCTAGAACATTTAAATAAAGAAGAGAAAAAAGCAATAGAAGACATATGCGCAAACTTCTGCGACATATTTCATTTGGAACAAGATACTTTGACATACACAACTGCGATAGCACATGAAATCACCACGAGAGTAGATAGTGCGCCGGTGAACGTCTGACCATATAGATTACCGGAGAAGCATGAGGAAGAAGTGAATCGGCAGATCACGAAGCTGCTTGATGACGGAATTATACGACCTAGCGTGAGTCAGTGAAACGCGCCGTTACTGGTTGTCCCAAAGAAAACCGACGCTTCAGGGAAACAAAAACTACGCATTGTAGTAGATTTTAGAAAACTTAATTAATTTTAGAAAACGATCTCACGATAGGAGATTCCTTCCCTCTGCCGAACATAACAGATATCCTTGACCAACTAGGAAGTGCGAAGTATTTTTCCACTTTAGACCTTGCTTCGGGATACCATCAAATTCCGATGCATGAGGAGCACAGAAATAAAACCGCCTTCTCCACATCTTACGGCCATTTCGAATTCAATCGAATGCCGTTTGGGTTGAAAAACGAACCGGCCACATTTCAACGATTAATGAACTCGGTGCTTACTGGAATCCAAAGACTCAGGTGTTTTGTATATCTCGACGATATTGTGATTTACGGACCGAACTTGAAGGAGCATAATAAAAAATTAATTCAAGTATTGGACAGATTACGAGGACACAATTTAAAACTACAGCCGGATAAGTGCGAGTTTTGGTATCTTGGACACATAATTACTGAGGACGGAATACAGCCCGATCCTAATAAATTGCGCGGTAGAAAAATTTCCAGTGCCCAGGAAAGTAAAAGACGTACAGTCCTTTCTGGGATTAGCAGGATACTACCGAAAATTTATCGAAGATTTCTCGAAAATAGCAAAACCTTTGACGAAATTAACCAAAAAGAGCGAAAAATTTAATTGGCAGAACAATAAAATTTATTTCAATCACTAAAAGAAAAACTGACCTCCGCGCCGATATTAAATTACCCGGATTTCCAGCGAGAATTCTTGATAACTACCGACGCATCCGATTACGCTATTGGGGCAGTGCTGTCACAAGGCCCTGTAGGCCAAGACCGATAGCCTACTCCAGCAGAATTTTGTGCAAGGCGGAACAAAACTATAATACTACGGAGAAGGAGCTACTAGCGATAGTCTGGGCGGTTAAATACTTCCGACCCTATTTATACGGCACTAGATTCAAAACAGTTACCGATCATAGACCATTAATTTGGCTCTTTAATATAACGGACCCGGGCTCCAGACTAGTTAGATGGAGACTAAAGCTCGAGGAATACGATTGAGATTATCCATAAGGCCGGCAAAGGCAACACAAACGCCGATGCCTTAAGTCGTAACCCGATACCGAACGAACCACACATTAACAGTGTCAGTTGAAGGAAAGAAGAGGAAGAAGAACAAGAAGAAGAAGAACCAAGAGAATATACTGAAAAGGAAAAACATCAAATATTGTACGAATATCATGACGCGTCCATAGAGGGGCATCAAGGAATCGCGCGTACCCTGAGTAGAATTAGACTAGAACACAATTGGCGTGGAATTACTAGAGATGTAGAAGAATACATTAGCAAATGCGAATATTGCCAGAAAAATAAACTAAGCCGCAAAAAATGCTTTAATAATCACGGATACGCCAACGAGACCATTCGAGAAATACGCCCTGGGTATAGTTGGTCCCTTAACCGTAACGACAAACGGAAACAAATAATACTGACGTTTCAAGATAATCTAACAAAACTTAGTAAGGCGATTCCCCTCACGAATCAAGAAGTGGCCACGGTCGCGAAAAAATTTGTTACAAAAATCGTGTTTGAACACGGAATGCCGGAGAAAATCCTCACGGATCAGGGCAGAAATTCTACCAGAGAGATGTTTAAAAATACTTGCAAACTATTAAAAATTGAAAAAATTCAAATCCGCATATCATCCAAAATCCAACGGAACGTTGGAACGATCTCATAGAACATTAGCGGAGTACCTCAGACATTACATCAACGGCGATCAAACCGACTGGGATGAGCTCCCTTATGCCATGTTCACCTACAATACTACTCCGCACTCAGCTACCGGATTTACGCCTTTTGAGTTGACATATGGCCATCAAGCCATTTTGCCAACAGCTTTAAAAAAATCGCCGAAACTAACGTACTCCTATGAGGACTACGCACAGGAGTTGCGGGAAAGAATTCGCCACAAACCAACTAGCGAAGGAGCACTTCAAACAAGAGAAGGAAAGGGCTAAGCAACGATAAAAATACGATAAAACGATAAATAAAAGAACCTTCAAATTAGGAGATAAGGTTCTACTGTATGACGAAACGGTCAGACGGGGACGATAAAAAAAATTAGAACCACAATGGATAAGCCCATCGTAATAATTGAGAAAAATAGCGATCTTAACTACACGATCAAACGAGGACGAAAAACAACGCGAATACACGCGAACCGGATAAAAACGTTTATAGATCATTAAGCAAAACAAACACAAAAAGCAGTAAGCAATTAGTAGAAGTAAACTAGCGCTATGTTAGATAGAAATAAATAAATAAATAAATAGTACTTACTCTAGTGATAGGGCGGAGGAAAGACCTCTGCCATCCTCCGGCTTGTGCGGGTGCACACATGCACCCAGAGACGGGGCGCAAAGAAGTTCCACCTCAGAGATGAAAAAGGGCGCGAACCTTCCTCTCGGGCCAGTCGAGCAGCCCGCAACCAGTATGTGCGCCAGCACATACCGCACGTGCTGGGCACAAAAAATTGATTACAATACAAACACTTCATTATATACTCCTTTTAGTATCTTCCTCAGAGTCTCGGAGGCAACTGACAAAAAAGCCATTATACGAAAGTAATAAGAACCCTGTGCCTTACAGGATACTCCTCGTGTGAGGGTTTACGAAGAACTCGACATCCGACTCTACAAAATTATATGAATGGACAAAGTTTAACAGTACACCCGGTATATACTACGAGGAACTTGGGTTAATGAACCAGATAGAATCCGGGTGGAAGCTAGTAATCGAACTCGACGTCGGAGCAATCAAAATAAGGTATCAACAATTATAGAACTGTATAAAAAACACAGAAGAACGCGAAAGAATTGCGGGAAACACCCAACAAACGTGCCAGAATATTATGAGAATAATACAAAAAGATTAGGCAAAGTTAACATTACAGTTGACATACTTGAGAGCTCTTTACAAAAATCCTAGCGATAGAGGATTAATTAATACGCAATCAGAATGATCAGTAAAACATTGTTCGGCACAATGGATGCCAACGATGCTAAAATTGTAAACGAGCAACTGGAATTGCTCAGGAATAATCAGAAGACCATGCAGCACGCCGTACAAAACCAACTTAAAATATTGGACGCCACAATAGGCCATACGGATCGGTTAGAAAAAACATTGACGTACAACGAGAATCTTTTAGCTAACACCACTCAAAGGATGCAAGCACAGTTGGCAAGGATCGCACAACAAGAAGACATCATCGAGCATTTAATAATAAACCATAATGACTGACCTCACTCAAGATATCGAAAACTTTGTAGACAACTTTTTAACAAATACTGCAAGCGGACTAATAACTATCGCAACTACTTCCCCTTGAGAAAATTATAAAAGAATTAAAAAAAGCAGCGACCCACTTAAGGGTTACATTTTCCATTCAAAATACAAATAGAAAACTTGCGCACCATACAAAAATACATGACAATAAACACATACTATGACCGACCCACCATCTACACAACTCTGAAATTCCCAATCATAGCATATCCAACATACAAAATAATAAAACCGACACCTATACCTATACACGCCCATAAAGACATATTCACCTTTATAAGAATTAACCAACCCTTATTAACAATAGATAAGGAAAACCACTATTACATCCTGTTAAATGAGCAAGAACTCAACAAATGCACACAAGATCTCACCACATTTACTTGCGAACAAAATTTTCCCGTGTACCATGTAAAAACGAGCGCACCATGCGAGGTGCAAATCTACATAAACACGCCAGGACAGCTACAAAATTGTGAAAGGAAACAAGTCCTATCAAACACAACTCTATGGGTAATGCTAACAGAAACGCAATCATGGGTGTACTTCACACCCGTAAGCCAGACCATGACTACTATACGGTGTAGCGATAAATTAGAAAATAAGATAATAATAAACGGAACCGGTAAAATTAAATTAAATGGAAATTGCAAATTAACGACACCAGATATAATACTGATCACATAGCAGTAACTATACACACATTACACACACACACTTGCCAGAATTCAATCTGATATTCTCACGCGAAGGCGCGGACAACTGAAACATAAAACTTAGCAAGCAAGCACATCTAGAATCTATAATTAAAGACCTCGAGGAACTGACGAAACTAAGTGTAAGCCTAGAGGAAATAAGTGAAAGTTTAGATAATGGAAAACAAAGTATATTTCAAAATAAATACGTAACATATCCCTTAGGGTCAGGTATGATAATCATAATTCTAGCAAGCGGAATAGGTTTAAGCTTATGGTATGTAAGAAATAAAAAGCAAAAAACAACAAACAACCAAATACCTATACGATGCGGCGATGCTATGTTAGACTAGTATTAGAAACAATTGCAATAAATGTAAACGAAAGAAATGTAAAAGAAGGTTCGATCCTTCACCTTCTTCTCAGAAAGGGGGAGGGATGTTACGAGGCCAAGATACAATACTAAATTAAACAGGAATTAAAATAAGGAAATGGGATTAATCAAGAAAAGAAGTACATAAAAATTAATAATACTTGACCTCGTAACGTAATATTGATACATCACGTACTTGGTGCGGTCGGTTCTCCGAATGCCGACCGCAGTAAGTAAATACGGAATCAAACGGAACTATATAACCGTCCAGATAGAAGCAAGCGGCGGTTCAAAAAAGGTTCAGAAGTTGAGAGAGAAATTGGGGAGTCGATCTCGCATGCGTAAAAATAAGGAGACACTGTGTAAAAGTTAACCAACTTTATTTTATAATAAAAGTGATCTTTCGATAAAAAGAGTGAAGTGAGTTGTTCACCCCTGCACTGCTCTCCGGAACCCACAACAATATGTATATTCTACATTTATCGCATCTCATTTGTAAATACAATTGAAAAAAATTTTCTTGCATTTAGGTGTTGACAACATCGTAGAGATGTATTTAATTCAAAATTTAAATTGAAATTATTCAAAATTATAGAGTTGTAAAATTGTAGGAATACTTATACGAATAAGATGTTATTTTAAGCTAGCATCTCCTAATTTCTTCTACTGAATTGCAACTTTCATCTCCAAGAGACACATTTTGATAATCTGAACAACTACATGGAAGATGGTGGCAATCAATTCTAGTGGAAAATAGAATCAATATTACAGTTAATTCAAAAATGTTCATTGAACTTTAACGCAACAAGATATCAGGCAAATGTTGCAAAATTTTCGAATTCCAATGAAAGATCATAAAAAACCATTTCAAGAGAAAATATGTGGGATAAACCTCGGGATCATTTTAATGTATTTAAAAAATATTATATCCTAAAGAATGTAAAATTCTGTAAAAAATGATATTGTATATAAATTCTTAAAAAAAGGCATGTAATCAATATTGTCTCGAAATTTATTGTTATCGCACGACGCTGATTCTCTTCGCAGCTGTCATCGCGGAGGTAGCAAATCACAGTTTTTAAAGCTGCATTAATAGAACGTTATTAATGTAATGTATTTTCAAAAAGTAAAAAATAAACAACTAAATAGCGCGTGCAAAGCGCGCGTCTGTGATGTCTAATATAAGAAAAAAAGAATAGAGCATTTTCTGTTTTCAGTAATTAGCCGCATACTGTCCTCGTTCGCGATGCTAACAAAAGAAAGGGGGTAAAGTATTTTCTGTCTCCTGAGCGTTTTCGGCAATTGACATAGCTTCTACTCCCCTCAACTAACCACTCGCTTTATGTGAAAAAACTTAATTTTGCACCGCGAATTTTCATCCGAAATAAATTTAAAGGCGCCTATCATTCAAACGTATTACGTTCCGAAGCATCGGAACAACTCGCAATTTGACAGTCTTGAACCCATAAAAACCTAAACACGAGCAATTAGCAAGTCCCTCCTATTATGTTAGTTATAATCTTAATAAAAAGCAAAATATATTTGCTCAATTTTAACATCTTCGGTGTCTTACGCTTAAATACGTTCGCGCCATCGTAGCGACTGGTGAAATATTGTTATCCGCGCGTATATTTTTATATGTTTATATATAGACAATCAAATTTACTCTGTAATAAACCCTAGCATTTTAATTTAAATTCTTGCTGTCTCTGCTGGCCTTTTTCTCGAATTCTGAAATTCCGACAAGTTACGTTTTGAAAAACAAAACGTTATAAACATATTTTGCGGAACATATAAGTATATTTTGTTCTGATTAAATCTAATATTCGTTGATCATATCTATAAGATCTTACGACATTACATACAGAACATGAATTTTATTAGTGAACTTCAAAATCTCAGCTTTGAAATTAACAGTTGATTTATATGTTAAAAAATTATAATTAATAAATTATATCGCTTCTGTCATTAATTATTGATTTATCGGTAAAATTAGGAGATAATTGTTTTTTGGCAAAAATTTAAATATCTTTCTTTTTAGCAAATTTATATAATATTCAATTGAATATTTTCGGAGCTCGGTACTTTACATTAAATTCATTGTATGAATTGCTTAATATTATCTAAAAAAAAAAGTTATTATCTGTTTGCACCTCCAAAATTTAATTCGTAAAATCTCATTAATTTTCATTTATTTATAGCGCCAATCTACTATTAAAAATTGTTCGCGTTTTAACTTTTACATCTGCCATTCAATGACTTCCAGTTTTAGAGAAAATAAACAATTTTTCTAATATATTCCGTTATACTTATATATTTCTAAATTTAACATATAAACGGCAAATATAATAATTTCTTTGACAACATTTAGGCATGTTTCATAAAATACAGTATTTTTTAGTAATTTCTTAAAGTAGCACAAATAGACAAAGAGTTAATCAAAAGATATGCTAATTGAAGTGCAAAAATAAACACACACGAGCACACACACGCACGCGCGCGCGCGCACGCACGCACACACACACACACACACACAATTAACATCTTTTTAGTTTATAAGCTCTGTTTACATTTAAATACATAATTCAATATGCTAATCTATTTTAAAACACACATTTCTGATTTGTAATTATTTTTTTCATATATCTTAATTTATTATTTGTTATGAGACAACAAAACTCACTGCTTGTACTTGTTGACGATAAATTGATAATCCAATGTATTCTGGACGGCCTTAAGGCGTCGTACTTAAGAGGAGAAATACACTTAGGAGCCTAAAAATACAGCAATTTTCAAGTATTTTTTAAATAAAAAGTATTTGGCTATGTTACGACCTGTGGACTCCACGATTCTTTTCTTTCAAAGAGATCTGGTCATCGTCATGATTTATGAACATACGCGAGAGAATCGAATGTCCATTTACTTACAATTCTCAAGCCTTTTTCGAGTGACGGATTCGTTCGTTTTTTCTCAAGAACTCATAAAAGTCCCCTAAGAAAAATATCAATTGAAAGGTGCATTGTTTGGGAAGCAATAAAAACTGAAGCTCAGAGTCTGTGGTCTCTAGAAAATCAAACAAATGTCACAGAATATTCTTTCTCTAGAAAAAGTAAACAGAGATATGAACGCTGCAACCAATAATAACAAGTGACTAAGGGTGTCACCCTTATATAGAATGCATATCGAGATAAGATGTTACAGGCGCCTAAAAATCATAAAACGAAAAAATAACGCTTTAAGACCGAGAACTGAGCTTTTGTTTGTCGCTATCCGATACCGCACTCACGATCAGCGATGACGGGATCTTCTTGCGTTCAATAACTCTAAGGAGCTATAAACATAAGAAAACCGTACACATGACACCAAGATAACAAATTCTAACTAACTCTCACTTACTAACCATCTCCCTTTCCTCGATAACGCCTTTCGAATTTTGACCAATCCTAAGACAGAAAACAGACAGGGTAAACAATTTCCAATCTACTTTGCCAAATCCTGGACTGTGAGTGGAGCCGACTCCATAATAAACCTCCCAATCAAAGTCTGAGAAATTAAAAAGTGTATGACCAAAAAAGTATCCCACCAACCAAATTTCTAATCGACTGACATGGCACACCCCACAGAAACGAAAGGATTCCTATATAAGCCGCGACATCATAAGATTCGCTCTCGTTCTTTTCTGAGTTGTTCCTCGATTTATTCATCCGAGTTTACTCGTAAATTTTCTGTGTCTGACTTGGTTGTCCGGGCTTGTAAGTGTAAGCGGAAAGTGACAGATTGTTCAACTGTCCCTGATCCGCATCATTCCACGAGGCTTCCAAACATCCGCTCACTCTGCGAACGAACTAGAGAATCTTCGAGCCCGATCACCTCGAATCCTGCCTATAATCAACTGTATCAAATAGTAAGTTACCCCATATGTATATATACATATACATATATATTTGTTATTTAAATCGCGGATTTCTTCTTTATTATATGCGCATACCTTTCGGATTCTGCAACAGTCTCAATTCACGGATCTTTTTCTTTTTCTTGCTTTCTGTTTCAATTATTAACCATTATTAATTATCCTCTCGATCCTTCCCTTTGAGTTCACTAGCTCTGCTGAACTCGTTCCTTATTCTCATTTCCCCAAAGTTCATCGATAATATTCGATGAATTTGATTTAACACTAATCCGTAGAACAGAAGGTCACCAATTCGGCGAACCTCAATCCTCCCCTTTGAGGTCAATAGCTTTGCTGTTGAACTCGATCCTACATTTTTATTCCCCCCAAAATTCATGGATAATATCTAACGAACTTAAACTTATTTCCCATTTCAAGGGATTAACCAATAAGGCAAACCTCTTATCCTTTTTTCCACTCATCATCCACTCTACTTTCCTTCTTTGATAATACCTAGTAGACTTACAATCATAATTCATCCCTTTTCCTTTCTCGTCACTCTTTCCTAAAAAAAGCAGATATTTCAATTTCGCGCGCTTATTCGTAGTGAGCGACCGACCATTGCCGAATCCGACCCGCAGCCGACAGGCAGCGAAACGTTTCCGGCGTCGGGGACGTAGGCTCGCGCATCGATTCCTGGACGAGGCTTATGCCGAGTACCTGCGCGACCTAGCACCACAAAATGATAATAAACAGACTAACAAGTYTAACATAAGCGTGCCATCTCCTCCTCCTCAATTACCTTCTCCTTCCTCGAATCAAGTTCTTTCACATCCACGTTTCCCTACACCCCCTTTAGGTAGAACCCGATTCCCCTCATTCCGCATTAACATCCAGGATATTCCCAGATTCTCCTTCCCCTTCTATTCGTTCCTTCTCTCCCTCCTCTTACTCTTCAATCTCCTCTCTCGAAGAGCCACCTCGCTCAATCTCCCCCGCGAATTCCCCGACTTCAAGAGTGGAGTTCATTGATGAAGTTCCCATCCCTCCTCCTCAATCTAGACACTACTACTATTACGATCCTGACCAATCATTAGATAACTTGATCCTACAATTTCCGTAGCGCACCACTCTCCTTCCTCCCGGCTCTTATTCCATCGGGCCCGACGATTTAGATCTGTCCGAAATCAGATCAACTATCTCGGGTCAAAATCCAGACTCTATCATTCCCGACTTTGTTCCCACTTCCTCCTTTCCATATGATGTTCCTGTCCGCTTCTTCTACAATCTTTTCCCTCCCTCGACAGCCATTATCCAAGAAATAGAATAACCACATTTTACTCCCTCTTCGTACTCCTTCTCCACTGTGACTCATGTAAACTACACATACAATACACTGATACGATAATCTGTAAAACTAAGCTACACTTATACTCTATCGATTATACTTAGATGTAAAATTAATATTTTTTTTGTGTGACATTGTACTTAATGATTAATTTGTAGAATTAAATACTTTCGTTATTTTTGACTAGCTCTATTTAATTTAAATACCCCTCGTACCATCCTGTTTCCTTCGAAAAGATCGCACGAGGTCCGTTCCCTGGTCATATGGATTCAGTTCCTTGACCTAAAATTTAAAGGACCAACGAACGCACTGTTCCAGACGGTGTCACAGTAACCATATGGTGGCTGACCCACATCTAGGATTTGAGACAAGTGTGTTCGACTCACGGCTCACGCCATAGCGCGTTGATCTGCGAGAGAGACATCTGAAACGTCCTTCCATACCCTGCCTATCCCAAATTCCTTCTTTCCTAAATAAAGAAAATTAAAATCCTGGGGTCTGGACGTAACAGCTAATTGTTTCAAACTTTTGTATACTACTTTGTCTATCTTTTGTACATAAATACATTTGAGTACATAAATATATTTTTTTTACAAAATATTAAGAAATACTGAAGCTGCAGCGCCGCAAATAACGAAGATGACGATGTGAGTTACTAATCGGTGGGACACGTAGCTTCTGTTGTATTGATTTGAAACAGATAAAATTTTTTAAGTTAATAAGATGTATTACGCTCTATATGAACCTAAAAAAAATAAAAAATAAAAAATATATGAAAAAATGACGCATGTTTGAAAAAAGTGAATTTTTCACGAAATTTTCGTTGAACTTTGCAATAAAAAAAGTTTTAAAAATAAAAAATAATTTTTTAAAAATAATTTTCGTAATCATAGAGATTCACATAGAAGAATTATATAGGTTAGTTAGTGTAGTTGTAGCTACAATTTGAAGAGGATCGGTTATATAGTTTTTTTAACTATCTTGTACACCAATTTTGAAAATAATGTTTTAAAAAAAAACGCGTTCAAAGTTTTGAAAGATAAAAACTTATGATTTCATTGACTTACTAGTTAGTCTGCGATCCCAGGATCGTACAACTTTCCTTCAACTTTCTCGTAAAACTCGTTTTCCGTTAAAAGTTGCTCTGGGCTTTACGAGCTTCTTTTGCCTCTGAGCAAGCTGTGACGCTCTTGCCGGGCTACTCGCCGCTTGTCATTGTCGTCGGCATATGATTTACTTTGCCTGCCTATTATGATATCCAGCATACTCGTGCACAGCATGCACAGAATGAATGAATGACCTTCGTTGAACACTCCAACAGCCAAGCACGTTGCAATCTCAATAATTTTTAACCCACAATGTAGGTACTTTGGAGCGAGGCGCCATAGTTGAGTTAAAACTTTCATTCGCATTCTGCGTATGGCCACCCAAGCATCTTTGAAATAATCTTCCTTGGATAGATCTTCGTATATTGGCAGGATATGTTTTTGATTACAATAAACGGATATCTTTGTTCCGAGCGCACGTCTATACCTTTGGTGCGTTCTGGAGTGTTACGTACATAGGTAATAACCGCCAATTCTTCGAATTTCGATTTAAAATTTTGTCAGTATATTCTTCATATGTTGTACTAACATTTTATGCAAAAGAAAATGCATTTTTTTTGGAGGTTGTAAAGATATTTTTCTTCTTAATCTTGATTCTCAACCTCATTGGTCATCAATACAACTTGAGTATCGTCACACTAATCACGAAATCCGGCGAATGAATAAGTATGAAAGATATTGCAATAAAAAATTCTTATTTTGCGGGACAACTCTAGCGCTGGTATTTTAAACCTGCGTCAATACAGTTAATTGCGCATCATTCTTATTCCTTTGTGTTAAGTGATCATTGCTAATCGTGATATTTGATCTCGATGTCATCGTCACTGTGGTGGTAGAAGTCTTGCTAAAAAGACCTCTCTCTGTTTCTTCATCATCAAAATCTATTCTAGATGATCCAGCTGCAATCTTCCTGCAAGCTTGCGATCTATCGGTATTAACTTTTTTTCGTGGAAATACACTATTTTCATTGTGCATTGTATTAACATCTTTTTCAGCAGCACAAGTGCACGCCTTCAAAAAACTTTTTTTAAAATTATCACTTAAAAAAGCGTATAGAATTGGATTCATAGCACTATTGCTGTAACTGAGGAAACCAGCTAATAGAAAGCTTGTTATACTGATACTGGTTTGACATTGTTTTGGTGGGGTATATATCAGGGCCACTTGAGTTACCCAATAAGGTAACCAACAAAAGACATATACTGTAATTACTGTTAAGACAAGCCTGGTGACCTTTCGATGCGACCGTTTCTTCTCTTTCGATTTATTCTTTGGTCCTACTCTTCGCAATTTTCTGATTACCAAACAGTAGAAAATCAGTATAAGTACCAAAGGAACGGCGAAGCCTAGAATAAGCGTATATAATGTAAAAGTAGTCTGGCTACCGTGATTATTGGGCCAATAAATATTGCAACTGATTACACTATCCGTATATTCCATAGTGTTTGCATATAAAAATACTGGTATCATGAACAGAGCGCTAGTAACCCAAGCAGTAAGTGAAACTACTTTGGAAATAAAAGGCGTACGCATCTTCGGAGATGAAATCGGGTGGCACACGGCAATGTAGCGATCGGCGCTCATAATTAATAAAAAGAGGCTGCTGGTAAACTGATTTATGCTTGTTGTTATCATATATATTTTGCACATGATGTTACCAAAGATCCAACTGCGTAAATTGATTGTCGTTACTAGAAATGGTATTCCAATAAGGAAACACTCATCCGCAATTGCCAAGTTCACTATGTATGTATTAGTGACCGTCTGCATTTTCGAAAATCTTATAATAACGTAGATTACCAATGTGTTGCCCAGAATACCGATGATGCAGACCAAGGAATAAAGAACTTGATTAATTATTGAAATAAAAGATAAATTGATTTCACAATTTGGAAACATCGTGTCGTTGTACATTAAGTTGTCGTAAGATAAGTTATACATTTTTCTCTTGCTGAGTTTTTCTTTTTTGTCAAAAAGTAGAAATCTGAAATAAATGCAAAAAATGCGAAACATGTAAAATAATTGATAAAAATATCCTACGATAATATACTACGATAATAAGTTTCTTAAAAGACATTTAACATTTGCTTTTGATTATATCCAAAAACAATTGATTCATGTTAGAGATTGCGATTGTATAACAAAGGAATTATGTAAAGTCCTAATAATCTGTTGAATCTTAATTATAAGGCAAGTTCAACAAATTAATGTTTTACAGATATTAAAAAGAAAAATTTTTACATTCTTTAATTTTTTTGTAATTATTTGTAATCTGAATTCACTTTCTCAATATTGCTGATATTTAAGAAAAAGAACAGAATGCAATCTTTAATAATATTTTGAAATTTGAATATTTTTTAGTCGATTTTATTTAGTATACTATACGTTATATAAGTTAAAACAATATAAATTTTAATATTATTTATATAAAAATAATTTTACATTCAAGAAAATTTTTTATATAAATAAAGAACAGAGACACGAGATAATTTGCTGATTTGCAACTGAGATTTATACATAATATTTTTAAATATTTTTCCAAAATTTTCCAATCAAGATTTTTTGAATATACAATAATTTTTCTATGAAATTACCAATATTTATTGCTTACATTGATATTAACAATTTTTTTAATGTTTCGTCAAATTTATACAAATTAATAAAAATCACTTTAACCTTAAAAAATGATCACTGGGTGATTTTATTCGATATTTTCAGTTCGTTACAATGCCTTTAATCGGAAACGAATAAATAGAAATATATTCATAGTATTTTAATCATCATACATAACGCGTAAAATTATTGTAGAAGTTATATAGCGGTGCCATGGCTACGATATGACAATGCACTAATTCCCGTAAAAATATTCTTACTCGTGAAACTCGCGTGTCGCGACAAAAATTAAGAATTTTATCTTGGAGAATTTTATCAACAAAACAAAGAAAATAAGCGAGAAAGGATTATTTCTCCGATTTTCAGCCAAAAACTTCGGCTTTTTGAATAAATTCCCGGCTAATCGCCATATAGGAATATCGGAAATAAACGTGCAATTGTGTGATACTTGATACATCTTGTTATCAGACTTGTGATAGATTCTTCAACGTTAAATGTACGAATATGATAAACAAGACTGCATTTGTCCAGCATGAATAGAATAAAAGGAAAATTTGTTGCATCAAAGAAATCTCCGTATAAAAATTTATCCGGGCATTTCATATTTAATAATGGCTCCATATGGGCATTACTGGCAAATAAAGGTCTATCAAACTCAAACTTACTTAGGATATAGTTAGGATAGTTTAACTTAAGTTTGCCTAGTTGCAGCCCATATAGGGCCTAGTTTGGATTCGACTTTTTCTCCAAGATAATTATATTTAGGTTTGCCCAGTTGCAGCCCATATAGAGCCTAATTTGATCTTGACTTTTCTCTGATAACAGTTTAATGTACGATTTTCCAATAATAGTCCCTATGAAGTCTTTTATAATTGTTTACATAAAATAATAAATACAAAATGACTATAATAATTGTACTAAGCATCGATATTTTTATTACTACTGTACATATAATACATACAATTGAATAAAAACATATAACTTTAAAATTATATATTCTTACGGCATTAATATTACGAGTGAAGAAAAATGAATGAATTTTATTAATTTTGTACTTAAAAAAGTTTATATTACTTTTTTAAGTAAATAATATATGATCAAATATATTGTATAATATAATGAGAAAGAGAGAGAATATGATGAAAAAGATATATATATGATGTTTGTCATATTAAAATAATTCATATCTTTAATTTAAAAATTATAAATAATATACGTAAAATTATATTTCTTATTTTCGTTTATATTTTTTGTTTTTATTTCTTTTATTTCTTATCTTATTATTCTATTTCTTATTACATTCGTCTTTGTGACAAGTGTGATATTTTGCAGATATATCGTACGATATCTTTTATAGACGTAATATTTTGTGTTATATTGTACATACACAATTATATATAAGGCTTTGCCAGTAAAAGAAAAACAATTATAAAACAATTATAAAAGCAATTATATTTTTCGTACATTATTGATATACGAGTACACTATTTGATGAAAATAGACCAGCAGAATCAACGTTTGTAGCAAATAAATGGAGATTACTTTTTTATTTTTTTAGGAAAATTAGCAAATAATATTTATATTTTATTTGATGACATAAGAAATAAATGTTTTATATTAATTTTTATGTTTGGAATAATTTTCCTTTTTGTTTTTAATGCTGATTTTAATACACATATGGCATGTACAATGGCTGTTGATAATTTATTTCGCTTTTTTGTTATAATATCTGATAGAAAAGAAAATATTTTTAAAATAGAATACAGTACATCTTTTATAGAATAACTTATCGTCACTTGGCGAAATCAAAATTTATTGCTTGCAAGGTAAATATCTATCTTATCTTAAGATAGAAGGGAAAATATTTTTTCCAGATTGGCATTCGAATTTGGGATTGCTTTAATAGAATTCAAGAAAGATTAAATTTAGATTGTAACGGTTCRACCTTTCGCTCGGCGTGCGAAAGCTGATTGCCGAATAATTCTTGCCGGACGCCAGGTGAAATAAAGAGACATGGATTAATAATAACTAAATAAATGAGTTTATTTTATATCAAGGAACAGAGAATAGTAGAACGAAAACAGAATGCGGTCGCTAGAGCTATGCCTGAAACGCGGGTGTGACTTGGACAATAGAGAATATCGTGGTATTTATAGAATGAGCTTAACGGATACAGAAATAACGGTGAAACTTCCAATTGACGGAGCAGAAGGCTTACTCGCTATACTTATAACTAATAAAAATTTATTTACAGTTAATGTGTGTGTGTGTGTGTGTGCGCGCGCGCGCGCGCGCGCGCGTGTGTGCGTGCGTGCATGCGTGCGTGCGTGTGTGCGGAATATGATATAAGAAAATTATTCACTTTTACTTACTATCAATACGTTTAAAGAATGATACAATTCTCGATTGATATATAAAAGCTCTCTTATTTTAGCAGGTGGCCAAATCGTTATATGTGTTTCATCAACTGCTCCTATTATTCCTGGAAAATTGGTATTAATAAAAAATCTGAAATATAATTGTATATTTTAATATCTTGTAACACAAGAAAGTCTTTTTGACTTATAAATTTTCTTATATCTTAATAAAAATTGAATAACAAAGAAATTAAAAAACTACTTTTAATATTTAAAAATAAAAACATAAGACTAAAAACAGAAAATAATGTAGTTTAATTACAACTCTCTGTTGTTGGATTGCCTCAATGTCATTAGCATGTACGGGAAACTTTATCCATTGGGGCATAATAATATTTAATGCATTTATAATTTCATGCATTGCGCCACTAATGGATGACTGGCACATACTACTAAAGAAATCTTGTCCAACTTTCCTTTGATAGGAGCCTGAACTTAGAAAATGTAATGTTGCTAAAATCTTATTATAATAATTAAATAATTAAAAGAAATAATTACGATTTCTTTACAATCAAAAAACTTTAAATTGGTTTTAAAAACTATTATATAATTATATTATAATTTGTAACATATGATTATTTCAATATAATAAATATTTAATTTTATTATATTTTACCAATAAAAATAATAAATTAATGAATTTAAGAGTCAGTCAATAAATAAAATGCCAATGTGAGTCAAACGCAGTTCTTGGTGCGAAGATAATAAATTTATCATTAATATATTACAATTGAAATTTGTTTCTCATGTTAATCTTACAGTTTCCAGCATAGATGTTGATTTATCGTGAGTCTGTTTGATCTCTCTTCCGGATTTGTAAATCATGTTTAAAATTACTTATTTTGCAGTGTACTTCTGTTTACTTGTTTGGAATTGGCATTTCTCAATTTAGAATATTCAATTTAACAATTACAAGTTTTTTTCTAACCATGTATTTTATGATTGACACTGAAGAGGATCTGAATCAGGAATCGAAATGTC
The DNA here is from genome assembly GCA_037157785.1 of Cephalotes varians. Taxonomy (NCBI): domain Eukaryota; kingdom Metazoa; phylum Arthropoda; class Insecta; order Hymenoptera; family Formicidae; genus Cephalotes; species Cephalotes varians. Next base: position 89,129 of record JANQDE010000266.1, read on the forward strand.
TATCACACGATAAATCAACATTTACGCTGGAAACTGTAAGATTAACATGAGAAGCAAACTTCAATTGTAATGTATTGATGATAAATTTATTATCTTTGCACCAAGAACTACGTTTGGTTCACTATTGCATTTTATTTATTATTATTGATTATATTTTACCTTCAGTTCTAATGGAATCGATGTTGGTCGTATGTGCTTTGTACATAAGGTCTTATATTTTCGCATAGTGCCAATACAGCTTCTTTTGAAAGCCTATATATTAAATATATTTAAAATATGTATTTATTTATTTATATTTACATTGCAATACAAAATAAAATAAGTCATGAGCTATATAATAAACGAGCTACAATGAATTTTGAAACTTAGATAGGATAACTTTCAAAAACAGATTTTGGCTACGAAACTGTAGCTATTTGTTCAATCAGTTTACTGACAAAGCCTGCTGATAGCAAAATTTGATAATCTGACATCAAATTGGCAGCAAAAATTGAATTTGTCAGTCATTATAATTTCTACTACCAATCCCATATCAGTAAAATCTACCATTAATTTGCTGTCAGTGGGTTGTCAGCGAACCGATGGCTCAATCGAACAAGTAATTACAATTTTGTAATCATAATCTGCCTTCAAACATTTTATAATTTTGGATTCTATATATAAAACTATTTCTATTTTTTAAAATATATAAATCATTATATTTGATATTTTACAATAAAGTATAACCTTTCAATATTTTTTATTAAAATATTTTTTACTTACCGATATAAAGACATAAATTGTGATTGAGGAATTTGGAAAGGATTTGCTGCATCACGCAGTTGTCTTCGTTGTATCCTTAATACATTTCTATTTTCATTCACCAACTGCTGTAAAATCCACCACGCTGCAGCCATATTATAACTACGTATAAAAATATTAAAGTGTATTAATTAAGCCAGCGACACACGATGCTTGTTTTCCTGCTGGATTGCTTGCGTTTTAGTAAATTACTAGAAATTCTGTCTTCTGTTTGGTGCAATTTTAGTAATTTGCTAAAACGCAAGCAATCCAGCAGGAAAACAAGCATCGTGTGCCGCTGGCTTTATTATTATAATTATATCACAAACAAATATTTGATAATTGTTAAGTTTATAGGCTTCTCACTTCTAATTTTGATGAAATTAAGCTTATTAGGTTAGGCTTATTCGACGCGTTTTTGCACTTACATTGCAATACAAAATAAAATAAGTCATGAGCTGTATAATAAACAAGCTACAATGAATTTTGAAACTTAGATAGGATAACTTTCAAAAACAGATTTTGGCTACGAAACTGTAGCTATTTGTTCAATCAGTTTACTGACAACTATGAATAGAAAGAATCTGACAGAAGAAATTAAGAATACACAAGAATGTACTGTACTCACTGAAATATAAGGTTTGTTCTTTTTAGCTGAACTAGCTGCACTAATTCAGTGTTCATCTTTCTTCTTCAAATGTAGAGGGAGAAAGATAAACTGTGAACTAGTGCAGCCAGTTCATCTGAAAAGAATAGGCCTATAATAATACTAGAACGTGCGCGATCCTATGAATAAGTGTAATCCACGAGAGAGCATCTAAGGTGGTATCTTTAGCCTTCTCTAAGCTACGCATGCGTGGTAGACGATAGTGGGGATCATACAGGAGGCCTGTTCTTTTTCGCTGCACTGCTGCACTAGTGCAATAAGTTAAAGTGAGACAAATATACTTTCTTTCACTCTAACTTATTGCACTAGTGCAGCAGTGCAGCGAAAAAGAACAGGCCTAGGATCATAGAGGGGATCGTATCTTTGTGCTGGAAAGAAATAGAGATATCACTTAAGACCCTCTTTATCATTTCACAACACTAGCGCCTGTGCACGTTCCAGTATTATTATATTTCAGTGACTGTACTTACTTCTAATTCCAAAGCATATTCATTAATTCTCTAGATTTCCGCCTTTCCGCTATCAAGGTTGATGGCGAAAAGGTTCACGTGAAAAGTTTCACATTTTCACGATTAAGGCCCAGTGTCCACGATGCTAGAAATTGGTCCAAGATTTTGAACGGAGAGAGGATTAACCAATCGCATTTGAATAATTCGGTCACTTGATCAATGCGATTGGTTAATCTTCTCTCCGTTCAAGATCTTGGACCAATTTCTTGCATCGTGGACACCGGGCCTAAGACCATCACACACAAAATTCCGTAGCGCCGTACCCATAAGAAAATCGACCAATCCCAATCGAGTTGCCAATATCCCCACTATTTTTGTCAGTAAAACTTAACCGTAACGTCGAAAAATATCATAAGGATGAGATTCTTACAGCATATTGTCAATCAATCAGAGTTTCCGGGATTTGCGCTAAAATTCTATGCAAAGCTAGGAAGGTTATGTGTATCCTAATGTATCCCGCGTGTCAACCGCGTGAAATAATGAGTGATCATAATCATTATTGTAATACAAATAATATATTTAATGAAATAGAAAATGAATATAATAATATAATACAATAATAATATAATAATATAATAATATAATAATAATAATATAATAATAATATAATAAAACTCGATAAATCACTGGCTCAAATATCAAAATAAACAAATAAATATTCAAACTACGAGCCTAGCAGGATGACAGTAGCAAAATAAATGTCAGTATGATTTTTTTTATTCATAACAAGCATATATAACATAAATTAAAAACATCATAGCGCTTTCAACCCTGATCGGGTCATCTTCAGTGACAATAAATAAACTGTTACGGTAACGGTCCTAATGCTTCGATACGCAATTGTTCGTTAAAAAATTTTTTGAAGTAAAATTCTAATGGTCATTATTAACGTCGGACGGTACATAAAAAACAAATTTATAGTTGTAAATTCGCGTGGAACCAATGTCATGATGAAATAATTCTGATATTGCAACTCGACACAAGATAGGCATCCGTGTTCCCGGATAAGATCATTGTCGATCAATCTTTAAATTAATTTGCATAACAATTATAAAAAAGCAGACACAATTCTTATTAAATTATAATTCGGAGAACGCTTACCTTACCAGAAATTGATCGAGAAATGACAATAATAAGAACATATATCTTCTATACGGGAGGGTCCCGTTAGCACACGTCCCGATAACACACGTCCACACACATCGCCCGGTGCTTAGAGTTTTTCCACTGGACCACCAATCAGAAAATTTTATTTTAAATTAGCCAATCGGCGACGTGGGCTATCGGAGCCCACCCTTCTATACAAACTACTTCAATAGACTGTTATACGTTTAACGGAGCAATAGAAAACATAAAGAAATTTGCGGTCGCATGTATTTATATCACAATAGGAGAGTGGGAAAAATTAAAGTTAACCAATGAGACTTATTAAGACGGCGAAAGAGCTTCAATGATTGGAAGATAGACATCCGACAAAAGGTCCGTATCACTTTGTTTGTTCAGACCATTGCCTTGTCTTTTAACATGCACCATTTCCGAAACAATTCTTTTTGTAAAGGATGATTCAATGTCTAGTATTTCTGCCCCGCTCCAATCCATCTCATGTCTATTATTTAATTTATGATTGGATATTACAGACAGTAGTCCATTTTTTTTATTTATATCAGACCTGTGCTCCTTTAATCTTGTCCCGAACTTTCTTTTCGTTTGACCCACGTAACTACTATTACAATTCAAGCAATTAATTTTATAAAYCACATTATTCTGTGCTATATGTTYTATTTTATCTTTGCCTCTTTTTATGAATTTATTCAAAGTGTTCGGAACAGAAAACGAAACATTGTATCCATACTTTTTTACAAACGGAAGAAAGCTCTCAGAGATAGACTTTACGTATGGGATGGTAAAAAAATTCTTTTTGTTTAATTGTAACCGTTGATCATTTCTCTTAATCTCCAAATCGAAAGTACTAGCCAATGTCCTAATTCTTCTATTAATTGTTGCAAAAATATAGGACAACGGAAAACAATTATCCAACAATGTAACAATCACTGCCCTTAAATTAAATAATATAATAATATAATAATATGATAATATAATAACATAATAATATAATAATGTAAAAAACAATAAATAAACAATCAAAGAGGCGATAGGAATCAGGCGCGGTAAGCGATGTGTAAATTAATATTCCGTCATGTAATAATTCTAAATCGACATTTTATCACGACATGTTTTTTAATTGATAGTAATAATACAACGTTGGTTGATTCTGACGTACGTTTCGACTGTCCTTTGAGTCATCTTCAGCTTATCAATTAAAATTACAATAAATATAAAACTAAAAATCTTTACATTAAAATTAATAAACTTCGAATGAATATATCGCATCTAAGTACGCGAGTCAAGATGTCAGTCTTGCAGTCCTGGGAAATGTATTCTAACATCTCATAACTGTCCATAAGGATGCTCCCCACAGTTCCCAGGCTGGGTGGAGAAAGTAGCCAACTGCAAAACTGTGGGACAACATGCTCTATCATTGAAATGACCGTAAAGAAGCGCGTTATAATCTTACCCTAGACTGAAAGCATCGATCGACTTACTGCTGCGGTGCCCCATAAAATCTTCGAGAAATGGTGTATAATTCCAAACAAATACTGGTCGATTAATAAAATCATCACAAAAACAAAATCTGGTCAACTAATAAAATTCACTGATTAATTTGTCGTACGATCTGTGCCGTGTCAGTTTATAAAATGTATCAGTCAGTCACGTTTAAAGGTATGAAAGTCAGAATTGAACAAGGTTAAAAATATTTATAAATAATTAATTATAGACGTCTATTCGCGATCTAAACATATCTGTTTGTAAATTAAGTCCATCTCTCTAGCGCTTAATATGGAGCATCTCGAAAACCAATCGTTTGTGATATGTCTCTACATTCAAAATTTCCACATTGTTGACAACTTTAAATTTTATTTTGCAAGTAGATCTAACAGAACGATTCTGTGATTGGCGATCCGCTAATTCGCTTACACGCGATCCGTTGCATGGGACATTAGAACAAAATTGACACGTACATAAAACGGTGGAACATCAGATTGGTCGAAGCTTCGATACGCGAATACGCGCGTACAACAATATGCGTCATGGCACCCTAATTACAATGATCTATTATCAAGACAATCTGTCAATTAATACAATCTTACAATCTGTCTATTATCTGTTTGGACAATTAAGTTTTTTAATACATACATAGGGCGCGTTCGGAGAGCGATATCATCGCTAAAGCCCATATCAGACTAGATATTGAAATTGAGATTGGATTGAAATTTAACCAATCAGAAGAAAGAAAACCAATTTCAAGTTTAATGAACTCTGCTTTGATTGGTCAAAATCCAATCCAATCTCATTCCCAATCTCTAGTCTGATACGGGCTTAATAACATATTACTCTATCTTTGTCACTCATTAAACCCATCGGTCTATGTAGAAACCTTTAAGTCCCGATCTACAATAGATGTAGTAAGCATTAAGCCTTAAGAAATTAACCAATCACACTCGAATTTGAAGAGAATTATCAATTATAGGCCTGTTCTTTTTCGCTGCACTGCTGCACTAGTGCAATAAGTTAGAGTGAAAGAAAGTATATTTGTCTCACTTTAACTTATTGCACTAGTGCAGCAGTGCAGCGAAAAAGAACAGGCCTTATGATTAATTTCTTACGACTTAAGAGTTACAATACCTATTGTAAACCGGGATTTACTAAAAACTGAACATTTAAGGCTTTCTACTGATTGGTGCACGTGACATCTGCTCTAGTAATGACGGCGCCAATAAGGAACGCTGCTCAGCCGAGCGCGAACGGACATGAAGGAGAATGTTAAAAAGCGCTGATTTTTACCTAAAAAAATATAAGCAAAAGGAATAGTTGTTGCTTTATAGATTTTGCTTTCTTGAATATGATAATGTTAATAAAATATTCGAGGCAGATGGGGAACACCTTGAAAATTAAGTACAAACCAGGTATATTTACACAAATTTTAATATTTCTTAATTTTCAAAATATTCCCCAAACGTTACGAACTTTTTAGTAACTTTATCGTATCTAAAAAGTAAAACTCTATAAAAAAACACTATTCATTTTTATTTATATACTTTTTTAACAAACATCGGTTTCTTTTTAACTCTTTTGGATTGAAATATCAAACATGCTTGTACTCTAAATTTAAAATGATATTATTGATATTGATGAATTAATAATATACAAATAAATACAAATTAATAATATACAAATGGTGTATGCGCGCGCGCGCGTGTGTGTGTGTGTGTGTGTGTGTGTGTGTGAATGCGTATGTATGTGTGAAGTAAGTGTGATGTGTATCAATGTATCTCCTAAAAAATGAATCATACATGAAATAATTACAAAGTTCTCCATGTGGCACACGTTCACTTGGCGACACGAATGACGAGTATAATCTATAATGAAGTAACAATCACGAATGAAAGCTGGATTCCGTAAAGCGCATATGCGCGCATTTTGTTACAGTATACGTGACATGAACTATAGACAAATGTGCGCATATGCGCTTTATGGAATCAGCTAGAAATCGACAACAATCGATGGAATCGATTTATCGATTCATCACCGCCATTTGTAGAGCAAATGTCCACCCAGCAAACGAAAATGGATTGAAATGAATTGAAAATTTTAATCCATTTTAATTCATTTGAACAAAATATGGATTAAAAAAATAACATTTACATCATTTCAATCTTATTATGTCATAGATTAAAATGAATTGTATGACCCGAGTAACTTTTTTTTGGATTTAAAAAGTAGAAATCATTTTGTTTTAATCCCACGTGATAAATTAAAATGAATTAATGGTCTGCATATTTTTTTTAATTGAAAAAATAAGAATTGCTTTGTTTTTATCCCTTCATACAGATTAAAATGAATTTAAAAAAAGTCGAAAACTTGGATAGGAATTGGATAGGAATGGATTCAAAAGATCAAAATCTGAATTTGAACAAAATGAACAAAATGAATCCATTTCTATCCATTTCAATCCATTTTCATTTGCTGGGTAGTCTCTAGTAAAGGATCTCTAGTATACGTCGATCAATGTGTCATCAAAAACGCAAACAGTACATTTCCCCATTGGCCAGGCGACGACGACGATAATGATGACGATGATGTTTCTTAAGTCAAAAATTTCTCTTTCAGACTTTACATCGCAATATCTCTTGGGAGTTACGTAAATAAAAAGTGAAAACACTTTTCTTATATAAATTAAATCCAAACTATCCATTGAACCTATTTAAAATTTAATCGATTCAGTCGTTATTGAGATCCGATAATCGAAAGATCTGTCAATGCGTTTCGTGTTGTCTCGACGCTGCCCCGCCGCGCATAACTTGGTGTCGAAACACTACGTGCCTCTTGATATAACCAAACGAACAATAATTATTTCTTTTGTCAACGTTAATTTATTTTTAAATATATATTATTTCCACAACGTTCACATGATTTGTCATACAACTGACATCACTGTGAAAATGTATTTAATAAATCATTCAGACTGTAACTTTTCTTATTCAAATTGTTAATAGAAATTGAATGAAGGACATTATTATTGGTAATAATTTTTGTATCACCAAATGACTTATCGACTAGTAGAAATAATAAATATTATATAAATATTATATAAATATTATATAAATATTATTGGATCAACTCAGTGTTATGGCTACTTTATACAGAGATAATTTGTATTATTCGTGCAATTTGTATTATGAATATCAAAATTCAGCGCTAATAGCAGCTAATATATCAAAATTCAGCGCTAATAGCAGCCGATATTTATTAGCGCTACAGCAGTCGTTCAGCGCTAAAGCAGTCGATACATATATATATATATATTTTTTTAACGCACGTTATTGAAGTAATCTGCAAAAGAAAAAATATATTTAAGTAATATATAATATGTCTATACAATATAATCAAATTATATAATCAAATTATTCACATTGAGCAGATCTATAAACGATCAATTATTGTATAATTATATTGTACAATTAACGTGTATCGAACATTAAGGTTACTACTCAAAAATAAGGAAGAAAAAAAAGACAAAATTATAAGTTCTGTTGATCGTCTGTTCATATTCAAGTATTCTTTTTTCTTAAATGTTCAATTTTGCAATAATAATAATTATTTATTTTTTCGCTATATTTTTATTTATTTCTTATTTAAAAATTATTCCAAAGAATTATTCGTGCAATTGAATCTGCGTCAATAATTCAGATATTAAGTTTTTCTATAACATTTATATAAAAAAAGAGATTGAGGATGACGACACAATAAGTAGACAATGTTTTTTAAACGTTTTTTAATATTTATTTTTCATTCATTACACATTTCACAATTTATTTGTAAAAATAACATTTATACAATTATTTTAAATTAATTATTCATTTGAACTAATATAGAAAAAAATTTATCTAACGTTTATTTAGTATTTATATTGTATTATTAATTAATTTGCAATAATAACTTGAAAAAACATTTGTTTAACATTTATTCGATAAATTAATATTTATTTTATATTATTTTTTTAAAATTATTTAAATAATTATCGAGATAATTGGATAAAACTTAGCGCCACTTATTGATGTCAAATCTTTTATACAAATGATACGTACATATTTGGATTGAGTAATATACCACGGGTTAGATATATATTATTTAAATTGAGTTAGGTATCACAATTTTATAAGATTATTTAAAAAAAAATTAAAACTACTATCACTTGAATTAAAATAAATTTAACTGTCAAGGTAATATTTAACTATCGAGATAATGAGCATGAAACTTGGCACCATTTATTGATATCAAATTTTTTAACAAATTTTTTAACAAATTTTTAAACAAATAATATATATATATATATATACTATTTGAGTTTAATAATATACCGTAGATTAGCTATATATTATTTGAGTTGAGTTAATAAAAATGCTTCAATGAAAATATAAAAATAGGTATAACTTTTTTTAGAGTTTTATTTTTTAAAAACAGTTGTACATAGAATTTTCGTGGAATTATAACTTGATACTATTTTTTATATAAAATTTTTTTTATTTATTTATATAAATGTACATATTATTAGGGTTCATTATTAAACATTGTTTAAATTAAATATTATTTGAATTCAGAATAAGATGATGCAATTTTATGATATAACTATTTGGATTGAAATAGAAAAACTCTTAGGTGCAAAGATATGTATTTGAGTTTTATTTTTTAATAAATGATACATATCACTTGAGTTTTATTTTAAAAAAATAAAAATACCACTTCTTGGATTTTATTATTCTTTTAAGAAGAATTATTACAAATTTCTGAAATAAAAATATATCAATTAGGTATATTTTTGAGCTTATTTTTTAATCGTATTATTATTAATAAAGCCAATATCACTTGAATTAGAATATAGATAGAAATATCACTGAGTTTTATTTTTTAATTAGATCATCATTATTATAGCTACCATTTGAGTTAAAACAACAGTATTTCCTTGAAGCAACGCATCTTTATTTTTTTTAAAAAAGGAAATTGTTTAAAAAGATATTGACTCCTTCAGGGTCTGAGCACAAAGATTTCATAATAATTCCCAACAAAGTGAGTCAACACAAGATTTGACATAAACGTATATCATACGACGTATGTCTACGACATATATTTACCTCGATCTTTGTTGACTTACGATTCTGTCGGAAATAATTATGACAATCTTTGTACTTCGGTCCTTATGCAAAAAGTTATAAATAAATTAAAAGATAGAAACCCCGCTTTTGTTCTTATGTCGATTTCTTAAAAAATTTTGTATTTTTTATAACAAATAGAATGGCAAAAAAATAATGCAATGCAATGTTAATATGTATTAAACATAGAACAATAGCTGTTTCATTCGTACATAACGTAAAACAAAAATTTAATTGATGTTGATACGAACTATTATATTTATATGTTCTATTACACGAATTAATTGATATTGAATTAAATTAAAAATAACACCCGAACTATTTACGTATATTCTATTACACGAATAATTTAAGCTATAGCAAAATATACGATTTTTTCAATTATTTGTGAAAAGTACATCTTATAGCTTGATATAAATTATTTTATTATTTATTACATTAATTGACAAGGATGCACTGCTATATTTCCAAATTTGCTCAAAATACTTGATAAAATATTAATACAAAAAACAAAATAATAAGAAAAGTCACTTACAAACTGAAAAAAAAATTTACTTTTTACTAATATTCCACTGAAAATCGAGAGTAGATTCTTCTGCTTGAAATCAATCAGCAGCATATTATTCAAACTAAATAAACAAACAGATTATTAGACTCAAAAATGTTCAAAAAGCTGGAATTTCTAGTCAACACGTACTATTAATAACCATCGATATAACTTGGTTTTTTGATAATGTCTCTCGACTGGAAATTCCAGTTTTTTTGAACGTTTTTTATTATAATGATATTTACTGCGGAAGAAAAGGAAAAGACGAGAGAAGAAAGTATTCTTTCTCTTTAGTTTGATGAAATTAATATGTAACCAGTTTTTAATATGGATTGAACTGTGAAACTGATATTGATGGTAGCATAGCTAGGCGGGTTTTAACTCAGGAGCTCCGAGGGGAATGCGGGGCAGGGAAGGCTTCTCCGGGGCGAGGGGCATGACGTCACGATGGAGGGGGGTCTCCGGGGCGAAGGGCATGGCGTCACAAGTGGAAAGGCCTTGCCGGGCCTTAGGAATATGTGACTAGTTTCGGTAAGATAATTTTTTCTATTATGTCCCTTTATATTGAATATGCCGCAACTGGAAAGAGACACATCTTGATATCTCCAAGTTTTCTTTATTCGGTATTTGTATATTTTCGCCGAGTGATATCCCTTTTTTTTTTATCGACACCGAGCCACGTGAAAATAAACAATAGCGTTTCTGGCTGATTTTGAAAATGATGCTATKGTTGGAAAGAGACAAGAGATAAAATATATAATCAGAAAGCGGGTAGTATCGCAGTGTAGTTGCGTCTATGCGATTGAGTTTCTAAGAGTTTCTAAAAGTCTTTAAGTGTGAATAACGGAAGTTGTGGAAATTGAATGCAACCTGTTGGAGCAAACTAATAATGTCGCTACCTTAGGAGAGTATTTCGCATGGATGCAACGATGTGACGAGTGCATAGAATGGCTCGAAGAACGCAGTCGTGCCAAGCTTCCTCGGCTGTCAATTGGAAATAGACAATCTTTGGTGGTCAGGATCGCGCGACTCGAGGGTGCAAAAATTCAATTGCAAAGACGTTTGAAATGGAACCAGGCTTTCGATAACGCGGATTAACTCATGGATCATCAGGGATTGAAAACGGTCGGAGAAAAGAAAGAAGACTAGCAGTTATGTAACATAGAGATTGATTTACTCAAAACAAAAAAAAAACGCGAGAAGGACGTAGATTACTGACAGACAGAACGAGTACGTCACAATGCAGAGAGCGCGTATATTACAAAACAGACAGAACGAGTGCGTTACAATGCACGGAGCGCGTATATTACAGAAAGACAGAACGAATGTATTACAATGCACAGAGCGCGTATATTAATCTCTGTGAATTTAACACCTCATATTTCAAAAAATGAAATTTTTATTAAAGTTCTGAATGCACTCCGAAATGTTCTTAAAGTTCCTGCCTAAAATTAAAAATTGTTCCGGCAAATTAAGTACATAATCGAATGACAAATATTTGGGATGCCAACTTCACAAAAAACAAAACGAAAAATCGCGACATCTTTTTCAATGTTGGTTCTATCGTTTTGAATGTTAATAACTTTCGTTAGAACCCTTGAGGTGCTATCCAGAACTGTCGACAGAACTCCTATAATTTTCAAAAATTTTTAATCCGTTAGATGCTAGACAATTTTTTTATATGAAAAGTCACGATATTTTTTGCAATATTGATTTTAGCGCTTTGAGTGTTGATAACTTTCGTCAGAACTCTTGAGGTGCTACCCAGAACTGTCGGCAGAACTGCTGCAACTTTCAAAAATGTTTCATGCCTCGAGTGTTAGGAGTTTTTCGATCCGACCTACGAAAAATCCAATAACTTTTCCAACGTTAAATTTAGAGCTTGTTGTGTTAATAGTTTTGTTTCAGAATATGTAGAGTGCTATTCAGTACTACTGGTAAAACTATCGAACTTTAAAGAATTTTTTTATATTTCGGATATTAAAAATTTATCGTAATTATATATATATACTTATATAATACGAAAAATTGTTTATTTGGTTGTTATTTCTATAATATTTTATGCCTAGGTAGTATTTCAATCTCTAAACCCTTTTTGTTGGGGATCCCTCCTAACTCCTAACATTCGAGGCATGAAAAATTTTTGAATGTTACAGCAGTTTTGTCGACAGTTCTGGACAATACTTCAAGAGTTCTGACGAAAGTTATTAACACTCAAAGCGCTAAAATCGATATTGCAAAAAATATCATGACTTCATATAAAAAAATTTTCTAGTACCTAACGGATTAAAAATTATGGGAGTTCTGTCGACAGTTCTGGATAGCACCTCAAGAGTTCTGACGAAAGTTATTAACACTCAAAGCGATAGAACCAACATTGAAAAAGATATCGCGATTTTTCGTTTTGTTTTTTGTGAAGTTGGCACCCCAAATGTTTGTCATTCGATTATTTACTTAATTTGCCGGAACTATTTTCAATTTTAGGCAGAAACTTTAGAACTCTTCGGGGTGCATTCAGAACTCTAATAAAAATTTCATTTTTTGAAAGATGAGATGCTAACTTTACAGAGGTCGTATATTACAGAAAGACAGAACGAGTGCGTTACAATGCACAGAGCGCGTTACTACGACAAACGATGTAGATTCCAGAAACGATAATTAGCGGCGTAATGATAAATCTGGCGTGTAATATTTACAGCGATGCGTTTCGAACGGCGTAGCCGTCTAACTGTCGATTGTGGCGATCCACAGAACGGCGTCAGGTATCGGGAGTCGGGATCGATGTACGATCAATGGGCCGGCTCAAATTCGCGGCGCGTTGTCGAGAGGCGGGCGTACGTTTTTTCGATGGTCGTACTTTCGGCGCGTGCGTGGCGCGAGTGATCGCAAGCGCGGGGCATGGAATTCGCAGATTTTGAACAGGCGGGAATGCAGGAAAACACGGCTATCGAGAACGCTCGGCGGAGGCTGAGAACGCTCAAACTTCTGGTTCTTGCCATATTTCTGGAGGCTAGGATCGAGCGGTCGATTATCGAGAACGCTCGACGGAGGCAGAGAACGCTCTACCCCTTGGTCTCGTCGGAGGCTTTGCTCTAGGAAGCGGAGCGAGCTCGGGATCGCAGACTCAACAGGGATGCTGGCCGGCGAGCGAAGTGAAATCTTCCTTAAAAGATTTCCTTTTTATACCATAAAAATCGTATTTTTGAGATTTTCCGGCGCTTCTCGGTTTCGTTCGTTACTAATTTTCTCCACGCTCACCTACTGCGGCGAGCAAGATGCCTATCGGCGATGTTCGTGATTTTTCGGGCGCATTCGTAGTTTCCGCGAGCTTCCGAACGATAGCGATATATCGGGCGCATAGGACTGTTAGTTATGGATTTAGGAACGATGCCCTTTCAGGGTGCACGTTCAGGTTACACGTTTTACACATTTTGGCGATGATTATATGGATACAAACAGCAGTGACGCAGAGAGACTCGTTTGGCGAGAGATCGATACCGCGTTTAAAAATCGTATAATAACCGGTGCCATAATAAATTTGCCGACAAGCACATCGAACCTCACCAATTCCTCGAAGATGAGTGAAATTGTGATCGAACATGTGCGAAGTGTCATGCAGAAGTATGAAAATATAAACACGGTGTTTAACGGTGAATTTGTGGTGGGTGACAAACGCGCCAATAAAAGTATCGCCTGGAGAAACTATGAACGCTCTCGAACATCAGTTCTGCAAGAGTGGTACGAGTCAAGCCTATTTTAACATCGCTAGAAGAAATAACAATAGGCTCATGACCGATATGTGAAAACACAACAATTAATTAACTAAAGCGCCAAGCGGTCAAAGCTAGGTCTTCGTGCTGAAATTTCTTATGTGAATTTGTATACATATCTCAAGTTCAACTGCGCGCCGAATAAATTTTCAGTTTTAAAACACAGTCTCAAGATGAACAAGGATAGTAAATCACACTATTAAATTGATAATCAATTTAATAACAACGATGCTAATAAGCATCTCAATCCCTTATTCCCCCCGAATATTGTAAAGAATTCGCTCGCCCCGGAAAGTCGAGAGGTTCCAGGTTCGATCCCTGGCTGAGGTGTTCTTTTTCGCAACAAATTCTTTACAATTCGAGGGGAATAAGGGATTGAGATACTTATTAGCATCGTTGTTATTAAATTGATTATCAATTTAATAGTGTGATTTACTATCCTTGTTCATCTTAAGACTGTGTTTTACGACCGAAAATTTATTCGGCGCGCAGTTGAACTTGAGATATGTATACAAATTCACATAAGAAATTTCAGCACGAAGACCTAGCTTTGACCGTTTGGCGCTTTAGTTAATTAATCGCTAGAAGAATTCCAGGAGCGCAATAGTGGTTGGGCGTAGTCACGTATATTCAATTTATTAATTATATTATTATTATTAATTAACGTGAACAAGTATAATCCATTACACGCGAGATGTCGTAATCCATTACACATCGAGCTACGGCGAGAAATTAAGCTGAAGAGAGCGGTAGTCAACGTACATTCTACGGACAAGGCATGCTTTGCGTGGTCGGCGGTGATGGCCTGCATCCAGCTGAAAAAAATTCTGGACAGAAATCTTCATATCTTGACTATACGTCAATGTCAAATCTGAAAAATATTGAGTTTTCGATGACACTTAATCAAATTAAAAAGTTTGAAAGTCGAAACAATTTCCATCAATGTATACTGCATTGAGAAGCAGAAAGAACTCTCGATCTTTCCGATTCGGCTCACTGAGAAGAAGAAGATGGACAAACATATTAATTTGCTATATGTGCAGAACGACAATGACGTGGGATATTTCGCGTGGATAAAAAATCTATCACGCCTTGTGAGCTCACAACTTAGTGAAATAAAAAAACAAGAAATTCTTTTGCGATCAGTACGTATACATTAAATAAATAGCAAAGTTTTGTATTAAAAATAAAAATTATAAACTATTTTATAACTCTTCGAGAGAATTAAAAAATTATATTTCTTTTTTTTTCAGATGCCTACACTACTTTAGCTCGAGCAAAAAACTGGAGGCTCACGCTGTGGATTGCGGGCAAATGAATAATTGCGCCATCAGGTTGCCGAGCGAAGATAACAAATGGCCGAGTTTCAAGAATCTGCAGAAAGGAACGAATGCCGTTCATCGTTTACGCCGACTTAGAATGTATCTTGGAGAAGACGGAAACATCCAGGCACAAGTACCAGTATCATCGGGTATTTAGCTTAGCATACTATGTACACTGCTCGTACAATGAATGATTCATTATCTTTTTATCGGTTTCGTCGCGATAAAGATTGTGTAGCATGGTTCACCAACTTAGAGTTTTAGCGCATAACGTAAAATCTATTTTATCTAGTAATGTCCCCATGGAATTTACGCGAGATAATTTAGAAAAATTTAATAATGCTAAGCACTGTCACGTGTGCGAAAAACCATTCGCGCCAGACGACACGCGAGTACGCGATCGTTGCCATTTGAGGCGATTCAAAGGTTCCGCGCATTTAAATTGCAATTTAAATTACAAAGATTTGCATTGCATTTCCGTAGTTTTCATGTGGCTACGACGCGCATTTTATTATCAAGAAAATAGCTACAGTGTATGAAGAATAAGTAGAATTATTTTCGATAACGAAGGAAAAATGCATATTTTATGAAAAATGTTAAAAGTACTGAGGATGGAAAGAAAACATAAAATTACGTTTTATAGATTCATACAAATTTCTCACTTCGAGTTTAGATAAATTGGTATCGTATCTCAGTAAAGATAAACTATGGATAATGCAACGGGAATTTGTAATTCATCAGCAGAAAATTTCGATTTACTTACACGCAAAGGCATTTTTCCGTACGAGTACATTGACTGCGTCGAAAAGTTGAAGGACACGTGTTTACCGCCGCGCAAATCGTTTTATAGTTCGTTGACTGGCGATACTGTATCCGAGGATAATTACGCGCAAGCTGTCAACGTGTGGCAGCGGTTTTCTATTCGAACCCTCGCGAATGTAGCGATTTATATCTAAAAACAGATGTCTTGTTGTTGGCTGACATATTTGAAAACTTTCGCGATAGATGTATAGCGAGTTATGGACTCGATCCCGCGTATTATTATACATTACCAGATTTTATGTGGGACGCGATGTTAAAACATATAGGTATAAATTTTGAATTGCTATTGATATTGACATGGTCATGTTCGTTGAACGCGGAATACGTGGCGGTCTGAGTCAATGTTCCGGCAGGTACGCGCGGACCAACAACAAGTACATGGAGTCGATTTATCGAAACCATCATCATACTTAATGTATTTTGATGTTAACCTTGAGATACCACACCTCAGAATACTTACGCAAGAGTCACACGGGATTCTTTGGACCCCAAGCCAAAGAAACAGATGCCATTCACTCATGTTTTTTAATTTTCTCGCAAAAATTTAAATGAACATATTTGAAGGTCTCTTTTACATAATACAATTTTTTTTTTGAAAAATTTAAATTTTTCCTGGAGTCTTTTGGACCCCGCAGTGACCTCAACAGGTTAATAATTTGTACGGATGGGCAATGTGTCAGCCATTGCCATACGCCGATTTCCGATGGATTGACGATATATCTAATTTCAACTTTATGAATGTCGCGTTAGATTCTCCGAGAGGCTATATTCTCGATGTAGACTTACAGTATTCGCAACATCTTCACGACGCGCACGCGGATTTACCGTTTTGTCCAACGCACGATAAATCACCCTGTAAATGGGAAGACAAACTCCTCGCCACGTTATACGATAAAAAATTACACATTATCGAAACTTGCAGCAATGTACTCGTCATGGTCTTCGGGTAACAAAGATTCATCGCGTATTACAATTCACGCAATCTCCATGGCTTCGCGATTATATCCAACTAAATACAGATTTCAAAACTCGCGCAAACAATGATTTTGAGAAAAATTTGTATAAATTAATAAACAATGTGGTACTCGGTAAAACTATGGAGAATGTGCGCAATCACATCGACGTGCGACTCTTAACGCGTTGGGACGGGAGATACAGAACGGAGGCAATGATCGCGAAACCAAATTTTCATAGTCGAAGTGTCTTTTCGGAAAAGTAGCAATAGAAATGCGAAAACTCGAGGTGAAATTCGACAAACCGATCTATGTGGGTATGTGCATTCTCGACATATCCAAGACGTGTTTGTATGAATTTCATCACGAGTACATGTTACTGCTATATCATGAAAAATGTAAAATTATGTATACTTATACGGATAGTCTTATATATCATATCGAATGTGACGATGTGTATGATATTATGAAACACGATATCGCTAAGTTCGATATGAGCGATTATCCGATTGACAACGCATACAGTATTCCACTCGTCAATAAAAAAGTATCGGGTCTAATGAAAGATAAGAACAATGGCGCGATCATGACCGAATTCATTAGACTTAGGGCAAAGATGTACACCTTACGCATCGATGGTAAGAAGGACACAAAAAAAATCAAAGGTTTAAAGAATAATGTTGTAGCGCGAACTATAACGTTAGACGATTACACGCGGTGTCTGCGAGACGAAATTGAAATAATACGAAAGCAGTCTTGCATAAGATCAAAATTACACGAGGTGTACACGATATCGGAAAAGAAAATTGCTCTAAATCCGTACGTTTATAAACGATACATAGTACCCGATTCTACCAACACGCTACCATGGGGACATTATAATATACTATTGTATAATAAAATACTATTGTAAATATGTTTAACATGTTTGCGTATAAGTTTATATTTTGTGTGTAAATGTACTATAAAAAATTACCTTTTTTAAAAAAAAGGTAAAAAAAAGGCGCCAAGTACACGCTCTTTTCAAAATAAAAAACAAATACATAAAAATATAAACTATTAAAAAAATTAAAATATTTAATCAAAAAGTAACAAATTTTATCAAAATAAAAAAATATATTAAAAAATACAAAAAAAATTTGGCGCTACTACATCTTAAAATACTAGCAGCGCCAAGTTTTTTTGTATTTTTTAATATATTTTTATTTATTTTGATTAAATTTGTTATTTTTTGATTAAATATTTTAATTTTTTTAATAGTTTATATTTTTATGTATTTATTTTTTTAATATATTGTATTTATAGTCCTTTCTTAAATTCCACTTGGCGCCATTTCCTAATATCATTTTTTTTGTAGAAAGACTTTATTATATACCTTAAAAAAATTCGCAAAAACGTCCGATTTTTTAGGCCTTCACACTGTCTATAACCCTTAAATATGATTAGAGGCAATAACTAGTTTAGTACTTTGGATATTAGATCGGCATATCACCAATCGAACTAGAAGAAGAATCAAGGAATATTACAACTTTTGTAACAGATTCAGGGTTATACCGATATAAAAGATTAATGTTAGGAATAAATTGTGCTCCGGAAATATTCCAAAAAATTATTAGGTCAATATTAAGAGACTGTGAAGGAACGATTAATTTTATCGATGATATTATTGTTAGTGGTAAGACACGGGAAAAACACGATGAAAGATTAGAAAAGGTATACAAATATTGTGAGAAAAAGGGACATTAAATAAAGAAAAATGAGTGTACAGAAAAAAAGAGATAGTTTACATGGAATTTCGAATCTCAGGAAATGGTTATCAACAATTAGAATCTAAGGTAGAAGCGAAAATATTTCGAACACTTAAAACAGCTGAAGAGATACGTAGCTTCTTAGGATTAGTAAACTTTTGTGCAGCATTTATCCCTAATATAGCGACATTAAGCGAACCGTTACGAAAATTGACGAAAGAAGGGACGAAATTTATATGGAAAGAGGAACAGAATCAAGCATTTAAAGTATTAAGAGAAAAATTAGTAAATGCAAAAGTTAGGAATATCAAGAGACACGGTAGTGTCTCGCGCCAAGTTCACGCGTAGCGCGAGACGGACCGTGTATCTTTAC
>JANQDE010000266.1:120256-138474 GCA_037157785.1 Cephalotes varians
ACTAGTTATGAGTAGTGTCACTACTCATATCAATAGTGACACTACTATATATACAATAGTGACACTACAGCACTAGCAGTGACACTAATAGTACTTTTTTACGAGGGTAGTTACACATTCCTAAGGCCCGACAAGGCCTCTCCGCTTGTAACGCCATGCTCCTCGCCCCGGAGACTTCCTCTCTCGTGACGTCATACTCTTCGCCCCGGAGAAGCCCCCTGCACTGCATTCCCCTCGGAGTTCCTAAGTTAGAACCCGCCTAGCTATGCTACTTTGATTGAATATTGAATTATTTGGAATCTTGACACAATCAAATATTATACAGATCAAAATCAATTTTTTAATATACAGGATGTCCATTAAATGGTGTAGGAGCCAGGATTTGGAGCATGGAAGAAGTCAAGGGGAACAAAAAAGTCTTATATCATTTTACAGTTTTCGCAGTAGTTAACGAGTTATGAATTATTAAAAATCGTCGTATAATCCCGGTCTACTGACTAATGCAAGCGCGCGACGAGATGCGGCCGCTTAGCCATCGAGGTTGTTAGACGCACTGGAAGTTGTTTATTACAAGCAGCAATGACTACACACGAGCGGCGCGCTAAACCCCTGTTCTGAGCTATGATAGTTTTTCGCCTTCTTTTTATCAAAATAAAATTTTCTAATGGCATAGAAAAGTACTTTATATGTATGTATGTGTAGGTGTACATGCATACATGCATGTCGCAGAAAAATATTAATTCTACTGCTTACAAAATACTCGCGATTACTCAATTTACTTTTTACTTTTAGTAAGTAACAGTTATGTTTAACAAAGAACTTTTTTGAAATTTTCCTTCTTTAAAAAGGAATTTTTTAAATAATATAATAGACTTAAAATACACTCATTACTTTACTTGAAACAAACAATATTTACATTAACATTTTTCTCTATATGTACACACATACAAATTACATATTGTTACTTGAATTAAACAAATATTATTTATTTATATTATTTATTTCAAATATTTCAGAAGTTCACATATCTGCATATCTTAAGTTTAATTCTTCAATTAAGACTATTACATTAAAACAAATATGGTCGCGGTATAATTTTCTTCATGTTTTGCCTCGTAACTTCAAAATTAACGAAGACTATTTCGCGATACAATTGCGCGCACTTGGATTGCGCGGCATGACGATTGGACGACAATTAAACGACGTGAATCAGGAACGGCACTTCCAGACTAAATATATTCGCACATACATACATAAAACATTTTTCTATGCCATTAAGAAAATTTTATTTTGATTAAAAAAAGGCGAGAAACTATCACAGCTCAGAACGGAGATCCAGCGTTACGCGCTCCTGTGTATTGCCGCTTGTAATAAACAACTCCCCGCGCGCCAAGCAATCTCGATGACTAGGCGACCGCATCTCGTCGCGCGCTTGCATTAGCCAGTAGACTGGGCTTATATGACGATTTTTAATAATTAACAACTCGTTAACTATTGCGAAAACTGCAAAATGATATAAAACTTTTTTCTCTTTGACTTCTTCTATACTGGAAGGCTTCCAATACTGGTTCCTACTCCATTTAACGGACACCCTATATTTTTATATTATTCACGTAGAATATTTATTTCCAAGTATTTCAAAAATTATTTACAAATATTTTTCTGATAAGGAAGCTACTGTGTCTCTTGAAAATTAATAAATAATAACGCAAATATACAAACGATACACATACCATTAATCTATGATTGTAATTTTGGCCGTCACTGTTTCGAACGAAAGTACAGGACTAGATGGTTTTTGTAGACGTGTTCGACATTTTTTCTATATTATAAAAGCCAGCACTACCACAAAACTAAATGGTGTAATCCGTAATTTTGGCCGCTACTATTTCAAATGTAAAAAAAGTTGGGTGATTTTTATGTGAGACGTTTAGCGCTGATATATCGATACTGATTAATTGTCGATCATATATCGACATGTTATTGATTATCATGAAAAGAACATTATTGCAGATATATATATATATATATATATATATATACACATATATAAAACAGACGTGTACGGCGCTTTTTCTATATTATAAAAGTCAGCATTACCACAACTAAACGGCGATAAAACGCAAACGTCAAATCTGAAATTTATTTTAGATTTAAACTATACAGTCTTNATAATAGACGTGTAAGGCGCTTTTTCTATATATTATAAAAGCTAGCATTACCACAAAACTAAATGACGGTAAAACGCATGTCAAATTGTCAAACTTGCCGCGAAAACTGATGTGATAGCATTGGCTGCGTTCAACAGAGAAAACCGCTCAGTGAGCGCTCGCTGATTCTTTTTTAGATTGGTTTTTACACCTAGATCAGCAAAGATCTAAAGGTAAGAGCCAATCATATTAAAGAATCAGTGAACGCTCACTGAGCGGTTTTCTCTGCTGAAGTCATTCGTAGCAATGCGTTCAGCAGAGAAAGCAGTTTAGTAAGCGCTTTGCGCTGATTGGATTATATTTTTAGATCTAGAGTAATAATTCTATCTCAATTTAGATCTAAAAGTATAGTCCAATCAGTATAAAACGCTTACTAAGCTGCTTCTTCTGCTGAACGCAGTCCTTAAGAACTACATATATTCAGAGGTCCCTATATCAGAGTCTGGACACGAGAAAGAAACTTTTGATTTGTCCGTCGTTTGTGGCAACTCCTGCTCCAATTCAAACTTCGGTAACCTTATAAATTCAGATAGGAAAAATATATACATAAACTTTTTAGAATATTTTTGTATTTTTAATAAGTATTATACATAGACTTACTATCATATCTTTAAAGGAATAAAATACTTTTTCTTTCATTATAAATTCTTAACCTCAATACAACAAATTTAGCAATTATTTTTGTTAATAAATTATGGCACTCTAAAATATCACATTTAATTTTAATTACATTAATATTTAATATTTCATTTACCTTATTGTAAAAAATTCAAACGTATTAACTTCGCTATCACGTTTCGTCAAGTCGTCCGTTTTTGGGTCAATACATTTAAGTACTCTACCCGGGAGTTGGACTAGTTGCGCGGACTTTAATCCTCGGGACCGAAAAGATACCGTAGCTTATAAGTGAAATAACGGGGATCTGTTTGGGGTATTTGTCGATAATAATTGGGATAGTTTATTCCAATATTTAAAATCGAGAGGAATTAAATGATAGGTGTAAGGATTCGCAATCTGAGGGGCTGCTTCGAATTTTTGGAAGGTGTTGAGTAGGTGAAAAGGATCTTTTTGTAAATCAAAGGCCTGTTTTATTTGAAATCTGAACCGTTTGATTTGAATCCGCTTTCCTCCCCTTTTCTTCATGAATGTTAGTTACGACCGAATTCCTAAAGTGAACCAAAAATCGCTACGCAGGGTAGCGATAAGCCCAATCCGCTACACTCTTCGGCAGCGTAAAGGTAGGCTCAGTTTGGGTGTAAGAACGGAAATTTTCTGCCGAGAACAAACTTTAGCAGCCGCTGCACTTAGGCAGCGTCAGAAACCAATCCGGTACGCTCTTTGTCAGCGAAAAGACCCAAATCCGCTCTCGGAGATGACCGTTATAAATTCTAATTGCAAGTCAGATTCCAAAAAAAACTAAGCTGATTACGTTATTATAGCGAAGTACCTTCATTATTATTCCTTTTCATGAGATTACAGGATTAGATGTGTTGTGCCTCTGCGTGAGGCACAGGATTTCTTTTGGGGATTCTGGCCGGATTAAAGATTGAAACCCAAAGATCAGAGGATCGTCGTAGTTTTATTTGTTTCCTTAGTTTATTTTAATAAAGTTATATTGCAACATAACAGTGATTATTCTTGCTTCACGTAACTCGATTTTACTCGCATTTCACCGGTTCGTCGCGGCAATGGCCTACGCGTAGCGGTATCGAGCGTCTCGGATTTCGGAGATAGCGTATAACAGCGGAGATGGTCACTCGCGTGCTCGCGTACTTGCGCGAAACTTGGCGACGGCCTTACGTGACGCGTGTATTTCTGATTTTGGACTGCCCGCCTCGTTGGCGGTTCTTCCTTTTAAATCCTGTATTTCGGGTGATTGATCGGCCCGGGTGGTCATCGTCTCAGTGCTGATTAAGGAAATCGGAAGTTTATTGCAAAGGTGTCAGTTCAAAGTCCAAATGCAAGCGAAGACTTTATAATTGAAGTTTTAGCTTGCACTTTTGCAATCGCTTTCGTAAGGATCGTCTTACAAAAATCTTCCGCTTTCGCAGTGGCCTTCGCGCGGTCGCTAATTCTTGCTGCATGGACATTTCGGTTGCCATGCGATTCGCTTACTTTAATATTTAATACTGATATAGCCTTTCGGGCTATAACAGATGTTTGAGTGCTTAATTTAACCGAGCGACAACGTAAAAATAGCGACTATCTGAAGAAAGAACACGCAAAGGTTTGCAGAAAACCAAGATTGAGTTGAGATGAATAATAAGTCGATATTGACTTCGACACTCTGACACTCTTCCTATTCTGCTCTAAGCGACGTTTTTCGTTTCTATTTATACCCCAAAATTTATCACCAACGCATGAATTTCTCAAGAGAAAAGGGTTTATCTCGATTTTCATCTAATAACTTCGGGCTCTTCTAGCGGCCCTATCAAATGTTAGTTTACCTCAACTCCGCGTGCTCTGTTATATTTATTGAGGTTGACTCGTAAATCAAAAAATTACCGGTACGCGAGACTGGTTGTTTATATCTTTAGGCTTGTTAGCGACTCTTCATAGAGTGTGTTATTCTTTCCTGGTTGAGATAAGTCAGCCGTTTTCTTCTCTATCATAAATTAATTATCGGTACGTGAACGCAAAGAAGTAAATTGTTTGTTAATATCCAATCTTCTCAGTTAATATTAGGTGTACAAATAAGTTTTAAAGCGTTTTTTGTGTTATATGTAATTTAAACTTAGAAATCAAATATTTTCGCGCTCTTTTCATATGTGGTGGCGCTTAATGTGCACTATTAAAAAACACAGTTGACTTCACGCAATTGAAAACTTAATCTCAAAATTAAATGATTTTAAAATGGCGAGCGACAAGCAATTTATTCGACACTGTATTCGATACGAATTTCATCAAGGAAAAAGCGCTGCTAAAGCATGTGAATCAATTTGTTCTGTTCTTGGAGTCAATGTTGTATCCAAAAGTACGTGTGAGTTTTGGTTTAGGCGATTTAAAGAAGATGATTTTGATATTAGCGATAGAGAACGTAGTGGTGCTCTTCAGAAGATTACAGACAATGAATTGCAAGCATTACTCAATCAAAACTCATGTCAAACACAAAAAGAACTTGCACAGCTACTTGGAGTAACTCAACAAGATATTTCAATTCGTTTACGGCAGGTGGGAAAGATTCTGAAGGAAGAAAAGTGGGTGCCGCATGCATTAAGTGAAAAAAACAAAAATGATCGTCTTGAGAAGTGTTTGAATCTATACAATAAACATCATAAAAAATCTTTCTTGTATAAAATCGTAACTGGTGATGAAAAGTGGATTTTTTAACGATAATCCTAAAAAGAGAAAACATTATGTGGATCCAGGATAACCCACTACATCAACGCCAAAACGCAACATCCACAGCAGCCAAGTTATGCTATGCATCTGGTGGGACATGAAGGGTGTGCTATATTATGAGCTGCTCCATCCGAATGAAACGGTTAACAGTAATCGCCACAGTCAACAATTGATCCGTTTAAATCAAGAAATCGAACGAAATCGTCCATTTACTGGCAAAGGAAAACGTCCCGTGAAATTGCTCCATGACAACGCTAGGCCTCATGTTGGTAAACCTGTAAAAGAAACGTTGCTAGCTCTTGGTTGGGAAGTTCTGCCGCACCCGGCGTATAGCCCCTACTGATTATCATTTATTCCGGTCAATGCAAAACGCCTTGTCCGGTATACACTTTCGAGCATTTGAAGAATTGCGAAAATGGGTGGATAATTTTATCGCATCGAAAGATGAAACCTTCTTCTCTTCTGGAATTCGCAAGCTGCCCGAAAAATGGTTAAAGGTCATAGATAATGACGGAGATTATTTTGATAATTGTGTTTTCGTTTCTAAATAAATAAATATTAAATTTCTTAAAACATTTTAAAACTTATTTGTACACCTAATATTTTTTACCCATACAGTTTGTCGTTCAGGATTTCTAGTTAATCTAGTTATCTTTTCATCGTATATCCTTTGGCAGCTGAATTATTACAATATGGAATAGCGCAGCCACCCATTTTTACTATAAATATTTAATTAATGTTTTTATTTTTAATATTAATATTTTTTACGCTGCCAATAGCTTCCACTTGAATGAAAAAATATACGAATATATCACAATACATTGACTGCGTTCGGGCAGACGCTACACATACGTGCACTATAGATTTTCAACGCTAATAGCGTTTGCCCGAATGCAGCCATTAAGGTTAAAATGAATAGATGCAGATAGTATATATATATATATATATATATATATATCTTTCTCTCTCATAACATTTTGCCACAATCGCTCGTGTCCAGACTCTGGTATAGGGTCTCTATTCAGAGGTAATCGCTAGCGCCTCTTGCGTCAAAAATTGCAACGTACGACACACGGACGGACGACGATGATGCTAATAATAATAACAATGACGTTTCTCCAAAACAAAACTCCAGATTCGAACTTTGCATCGCAATATCTTTGTACATAGAACACGTAGAAAAAAAATGAAAACACTTTTATTACATAATTCGAACCTATGCTATTGTTATGTCCAAACCTCGAAGATTTTTTGTGTAAATTAGAAAGGAATGGAGATTAGAAGGAGGGGGTATGGAAGAACGTGTTCAGTAACCGTGTCTCGCAAGTACACGCACAGAGGCGCGTGCTGCGAATCGAACGCACTTTTATGGCTCCGGAATATGAGTCAACGTCCCGAAAGGACGCTATGATACCGTTTTCCACGAGCAGTGCGATCGTCGGTCCTAATTCGAGTCAAGAAATTTAATCCCTTTAACTCGAGACTGGACCACGTGCGATCCCCGAGGGTAAGGAAATGAAAGAGAGGGTCGTTATCCTTTAACTAAAAAAGTCGTGAACAATTTCCACTAACATTTAGGATTTATTTAGTATAATTATAATTAGTATAATTATAATACCATATAATTAAGTTAATAATACCATATATTTAATTATTATAATTATAGTATAATCAAATACCATACAATTAATTTATAAATAATTGAGAAGTTCATTCTCTCGGAATGACTCGATGTTGTATGTACATTGCGTGTAGGTGTATGAGAGAGTATATGTATATATATATATGAGCGGGGGAAGTGGAATGGTTTTAATCATGTAACTCGGTTATGGTGACTGTTGAAGGAGGAAGAAGATTGAAGAAAAATTGGATGGGGACATCATATGGAAAAGGATAGTTCGGGAGGAAAACAGGAATTATGGAGTCTGAGTCTTGGATCGCGATAATTTGCCTGCTTTCGGTCAGGTCGAAATCATCGGGCCGGATTGTATATGACCCGGATGGAAGAGGGTCGGTGCGCTGAGGAAATTGGGTAATTAATGTTTCTAAGGATTCGTAAGGATCATAATGGTAATATTGACGTGGACGAGGAGGTGGAACGTGGATTTCGTCGATAAATTCTACGCTTGAAGTAGTAGAATTGGCAGGGGAACTTAGACGGGGTGAGTAGACCAGAGAATAGGAAGGAGGAGATATGGAAGGAGCGCTCGGGGGAGTATCAGGACTCACAGGACGCACTCTTAGTGTCAAGGCAGAGTGAGGAGAGTCGGGTTCTCTTAGAGGAAGGGTACTGGGACGTGGGGATGGAGGAAGTTCAAGAACAGGAGATGAAAGTGAGTCGACAGATTGAGGGGTTGGCTCAGTTGATTCTGATGCAGCGAGTGAGTGTATTGACGAATTGCAATATGCGTCGTTCTGTAAGTCATTGCGTGAATTATGAGGCGGTGCTAGCTCGCGTAGGTAAGCTTGATAGGTGTCGTCCAGAAGCCAACGCGCCTGCCTTCTCCTACAACGCCGGAGACGTCTTGCCGCTTGGCAGATGCGTTTCAAGTTTGCTTGGTCGTCTACTATCGCAAGAAATTTACTATGTTGTAATTATGCTTTTAATGGATTTTTGACAGAGGGAAGAGGATGACTGAATAAATAAAAGAATAAGAAGTCCGCCATATAGGTTGATCTTTATGGCTGGGTGAAATAAGGGGATAAGAAGTCCATCGTCTAGGTTGACCTTTATAGCAGAG
This sequence comes from Cephalotes varians, assembly GCA_037157785.1. Lineage (NCBI taxonomy): Eukaryota > Metazoa > Arthropoda > Insecta > Hymenoptera > Formicidae > Cephalotes > Cephalotes varians. Next base: position 128,550 of record JANQDE010000266.1, read on the forward strand.
TAAAAGGATAAGAAGTCCACCGTGTAGGTGACCTTTATGGCTGAGTGAAATAAAAGAATAAGAAGTCTACCGTGTTGGTTGACCTTTATGAATTCGAGATCAAGTTATTAAGTATTAATAGAAGGAATGATGAAGCGGATAATTCAAATAGTGACTGAGAAATCTGAGGGAAGATTCGGGGATACTTCACGGATCGATTAGATATATAAATGCAACTTGCGACTTACTGTGTGATGATAGTTGGACCTCGAGAAGAGCTCTGTGATCTCCTTGGACTCACAGTGAAACTTGTAGACCCGAAATTGTAACTGGAGTGGCGAGTAGCGAGTAGCGAATAGACTGGTAGCACAGACTGGAGTAGCAACCAAGTGTAATTTGATTAGCAAAGATGTGTGTTTGAGCTCAAATGTGGTGGTTTATATAGGAGTCTTCTAGGATAGATTTCTTGTGGGATGGTTTAAGTTAGTTGGTTCCAAGGTTTTGGTTGGTAGGATATCCTTTCTTCGTGATCAAATTTTCAGATCTCCAAAATTTAGTTAAAGCTTCTCACATTAGTTCGGCTCCACCCGCAATGTAAATCCTATCATACGCTTGTTTACTGGTGTTTCGTCATTGTTTGTAGGGCAATATGATTTTTCATCTATTGACAAGTTCGGGTCTTCACTTGCCCGCCTCGTTTCCTGAAGAGAGGGTAAGATGAATCTCGTGGGACCTTCCAAAAATATTATTTGTTTTATCCATTTTTTGTTTGTCGGCGATTTCTCTTTTATTAGAGATTGCAGGAGACATGAATGCAAACGTTTTAAAATAAATAGAGCATGTTTCTATTGTCCCTTGGGATTGGAAATTATTGGGTACTTCAATAAAAATTATGAATTCGTCCTTCCTTGCAGATGTATTCCTTGTATATGTATTCCTTGACACGATTTCACAGTACCCACCGGCTCATATTAATGCTTCGATTTCACTTGAAGAGTGTTTTTGTCTCATGTTTAGGTAATCTTTATTGTTATTCTTGAATATTCAGAGTTCCTGGCACTTCTTGGTACCGATTTTATTTACATGTGGACCAAAGAGACCGGCAAAATCGTGCTCTTATTTAGTTTTGTTTGTCTAAGTTTCTTCTGGAAGGTTCCTCTTGACATATTTATACGAGATAAAAAACATATAGAAAAAAAAGGGAAACTTTATCGGGCTTATTGCCCACTTGCCGATAGATAACGCTCGAGTTTCTTATTCTATTACTTTATTAGCCATGAAAGGAGGAAATCGTGGAGTTCTCAAGGCACTATCGATGCACTTATTTAGAACTTTATCGATTCAGCCGTTATTGAGATTTGGTAATTACGGATGCTTGCAACTCACCGACTCGTGTAAATAGACACGGTCTCGTCTCACAACGGTACACTACATATATTATATATATAGCAAACTTGTCGCGAGACACTACTGTCTCTTAATATTTATGACTTTTGCAAAACTGTATGGTAGGTTTTGAGAAAGGATTTTTTATCTGTGCTATTTTTGTATTTGTTTGTGAAGGAATTGGTAAAATTGTGGAATAGCAATATTTCTTCTAATCGCTGGGAGATATTTTTGTTTGTAACCTTTCATGTTCCTTTCTGTCTTTTATAAATCGTGTATCGCGTTCTTTTTACTAGTGCTAGTAGGGAGACTGAAAGTACTACCCAACTGTAGTAAATTGAAACATTTGGTGGGATGACGGTATTCGAAAGATTTATGACCTATTTTTTTATTGATGCGGTCTAATGTGTCATTAGATTTTTGGATGAAGAAAGAGCCAAGTTTACATAAGTCTTTTGTTTGAGATGTTACAGATTCGATATGAACGTTTTTTATGAATTTATGATCTTTGTTATTAATAATACAATAAAAATTTATAGATTTTATCTCCTTCACATTCTTTTGTAATGTTTCATGTAATAACCAATGAAACTTCTTCTTATGTCTTAGAAATATTTTTCTATTGAATGCAATAGAATAGTGATCAAGATGCTGTTCCAAATAAAAATCGAGAGACTTTTTGATAAGTTTAATGATGTGTATGTTAAATCTCTTTGTAAGGAATCAATTATTCTGTGCAAATCAAAAAATTTAAATCTTTAAGATCTTTGATCTGCAATTGTATAACACATTCTCCATTTCTTTTTAAGATCTGTGATATAAGTGAAACCGATTATAGAATAAATGAGATAAATGATGGAAAAATATGTTTCGTTCTACAATGCTTTAAGAAGTATAGCTTTGACATAGCTCTCATGATCCGATAATTTATATCAATCCAATATTTTATATAAAGAAGTTTTAAAGAAAGACTGTTTGTTCATCGAAAAAATATCAAATAAAATTAAAGCTAATCCGATAAAATTTAAAAGGAAGGAATTTACTACATATTATAAGGCCAGCATGTATCAAATAACAGACAAATAATATAAACAAAACGCTTGTTTTTATTTGCTAAGCAACAAAGAAGGTAAACAGTCAAAAACGAGCAATGATAGATGTCAGCAGTTAAAATAAATGTCCAACGACTAAAATAATGTCATTTAATTAAAACGCTAAATAACTAATAATTTAAGTTCTGTTAACCTTTTCTTAAATGACAAAAAGATGAATTATTTTGTTTTCCCATACGTAATACTAATTTCCAAAAGAGGGGCGTCAATTATCTAAATCTGAAACTATTGTTGGATTCCTTTGCCTAAATAAATGATATAAATTTATTGAGGTGTATACAAAGATAAAAATAAACCACAAACAAATAATAACATCGTGTATAAAATATGCTGTAAAAATCGTGATGCCTCCTACGTGGGGCAAATGAAAAGGTAAACACTAGATTTAAAAAATATATAAATAATATAAGATAGGACAAAAACATTCTGTTGCATCAGAACACATAAAGAATTTTAACCACTCTTTTGATTGGGAGAATGTTAAAATATTAGATGTTGAATACAATTTTCATAAAAAATGATATCTGAATTGATATCTGAGATAATCCATATCAAAAAACAAAAAAAAAACAGTGTAAACTGTAATAAAGACACCGAATTATTTGGTAACTCCTATTTTACCATTCTCAACGAACTTACTCAAATACAAACTCTAACACATTACCGATCATATTTTTATTAATTTGTATATTAACTTACACACAATAAACTTTGAATAATCTTTCTCGGGACACGAAAAACGGCAAAACTGTTAGCATTGTTGGACATTTCAATTTGTGACAAGAATCTTTATGTAAGTTGTTTTAATTTTTAATTTTTTCTTTCTATTTTTGTTTGTTTTTCTGTTTTTCTTAAAATCATTTGATTTTTAAATTTAAATTTTTATTTATTTCACTTTTACTTTTATTTCTTTTAACTCTTTCTGGACTTTTACTTCTTTTAACTCTTAACATAAAATAATTTTTTTTACATTTAAATTTGACTTCAATCCGTAATTTGATCAATTTAGACGTTTTTTAAAAAATCACCTTGGACTGAACTCTGTTCTCGTTTCTGATAAATTAATTATTACACACAAGCTTTTTACATGGACCTGAGAGTCTAACTTATCTATGTTACTTAACAGCTGGCCGCACGCTTAACTTTGCATTCAAAATTCTCGGAAACTAAGGTCCATGCACTCAAATTCTCTTACACTTTTTACACCCTCGACCTCCCCTTTCGAATGACTTATTGGCTTATTCAATTTCGTATTTCGCAATTCGTGCCCACCCCTTGTAAGTATCAAAGAAGGCTTTTGCAATGACACTAGACTAATGACTATAGAACTTGTCGACCATTTACAAACTAAAATGTAAAATCTTAACGGATAAAAGAGGAGATATCGGTTTTTTAAACAAAGGCTGTGTTCCAAAATTGACTGCCAGTGCTGAAAATCCATAGTATACGTGATGTAAATTATAGATTTTTAGCGCTGGAAATCAATTTTGGAACACAGCCTATATAACATTATATTGCGAAAATATATATGTATCTTTCATATAAAAAAAAAAGACAATTTCTGATAAAATTAGCATTCGCTGTAACAATTAGCAAGTCACAGACATTTGATAGAGTGGGAATAGATCTTCCCAAGAATGTGTTTAATTATGGACAACGTTATGTTGCCTTTTCACGAGTTAGATCTTGGAAAGCATTAAAAATTTATCTTTGCGGTCAACAAAATAATAAACAAGTTAAAAAATTCGGGTATAAAGAAATATATATATGATTTCTCTTCCCTAATATTTTTGTAATTTTATAAAATTATAAAAAATTTTTATAATTTTTGACAATTATAAGTACGTATAACATTAAAAATGTAGAGTGTTAGAGAATAAATGGCGCGCACGAAGCGCACGCTTTATACTGTTCCAGTTATACATAAATGTTAAACAGTATTATACAAGGTGTTCCAGAATTGATTATAAATGTTTTAATGAAAGATTCTTTGTAACATGAAATTTTAAGATAAAAATTTTAACACGAAACTGATGGTTTTCAAATAAGAGTTTAAAGATTACGAATGACAGAGCTAGAATTTCAGGGATGATAAAATGATGTTCAGTGATAAACGCTTCTATAAATACCTTTGACAGTAAATAATTATACAAATATGTAATAAATTTCATTAAAAAATTTAAACTATTTTTGTTTATTGATAACGAATTTGTTATAAAAATATTTTCTATTCAATAGTTCAATAATTTATTGAGCAATTTAGAAAAAAACTTAAAATTTGTAAAAAACTTATTACAAAAAATATCACTCCAATCAGTTAAAATCTCCTAAGTCTAAATTCGTCGATAAGCATCTTTATTAATTCGGTCATTGAAACATATATGTAGCGTATGTGTACGTACACACACACACACACACACACACACACACACACACACACACACACACACACACGCGCGCGCGCGCATTTATATTTATATAGTATACATAAGGTGATATTTATTACAACAAATAGTAAATTATAAATAAGTAAATTAAAAATAAGTTATCATTTTTTTACATATGATTTAGTTATTTTATATATAAATTGAAAATTAGAGTTATCAAAAAATTAATAGTTTATATTTTATATTTATATCAAATTATGTTAAAATAAATATATAATCCCACTTAAAATTATTATCATATAATTTTTCATTCCATTTAATATCATAAAAGTTCATTTTAAAAAATTGGATAAATAAAATGTCCAACTCGCATATCTTATAACTGAAAGAAATTTCTTTTCATGAGATACAGAAAATGAGATGCTTATAAATCAATATAGAAAAACAGAAGGTTTAATTCTAATTTTTTTATCTATTTTAATATACAGTAAATATAAATATATCGGAAATAATCAAAAGCTGGATATCTGGCAATAAAAACGTTATTATTTATAACAGAATAGACATTGCACCAGGTGTACAAATTTTTACTTGCCAATCTGACATTTTAAACAGATGTGTTGTTTTTTCTACTAAATGATATTTAGACCTAATGGAATCTGTCTTCCAATGAACAATTAATTTACCAGATGTATCACTAGAGTATCCTGTCTTGAACGGTTGTGTTGTAACACACATATGTGCCATATGTTTTAAGGTGCTAGCAATTATATCTGCATTCGAGGTATGTAGATTTCCTTGATATACATGTACGAGAATACAAAGCTGTGACAAGGGATACGATGATATAAACGATCTTAAATATCTCATAAAATACATAATGTCACGTATACCAAGCCCAAGATCAAGGAGATGATTTATATCATCAATAATAAGAACAACAGACTCACTAAATCTTGCTGCTTCATCATGTTTCTCTTTAACGAATGCAAAAAGTTTATGTGCGATATCTACATGTCCCATAGAAGTGACATCTGGAATTATAATTTCCATTCTATTTGTAAAATCTTTACATATATCAGTAATGTCACTAGCTATAATTTTCATTGGCTCGACAAGAGTGACCTGGCCCTTTTCTTTTAAATTAAGAAGATTATATCCAAGTCGCATGCCAATGTTATAATAGTGACTAAAGGTATTATGACAAAGAACGAGACAAACAGCAGCGTTTCTTTTCAATGCATGTGATAAAATGGCATTAACCAAAAAATTTGCATTGGTACCATGTTGCTCTTCGATCAAGTTTATTTTACCATGCATATTTATCTTGTCAATTCCAAGAATATTGCACACCATTGTCATTGAGCTAGTCATAACTGAAAAATAAAAACGCATTATTATTATTATTGTTATTATCGTCTCACAAAAACTGATATGTTTATGCAACAAACTTCTAACCTGACGAATTAAATTTGTACGTCTGAAATGCTTTCTATATTTTTACAACCTATAAAAGGAATGATCAAAGAAAATGTCAAGAGCGTTAATCCATAAGTATTTTAGTCACCATTTATTGTAATAATAAATGTCATTATCTCGTTTGTTATATTATATAAATATCTATACCACTGAAATGTAATGATATTGGAACGTGCGCGGGCGCTAGTGTCGTGAAATGACAAAGAGGGTCTTAAGTGGTATCTTTGTCTCTTTTTAGTACAATCTGGCTAAAAGTTTCTTTGTAACGTTTATTGGATACACGCACTGAAATATAATAATACTGGAACGAGCGCGGGCGCTAGTGTCGTGAAATGACAAAGAGGGTCTTAAGTGGTATCTTTGTCTCTTTTTAGTACAATCTGGCCAAAAGTTTCATTGTTTATGTTTATTAAATAAACATAAACGTCTTTTATAAACGTCTTTTTATGAGACTATACGATCCCCACTATCGTTTACCACACATGCCTTAAGCCTGGATCCTCATGCAGACACTGGCGCTTTGACACCGAGCGCTGATTGGATAAAGTATTGTTTTAGTAAAAATTTTCTAGAAAGTTTCTAGTAAAAACAACACTTTATCCAATCAGCGCTCGGTGTCAAAGCGCCGGTGTCTGCATGAGGATCCAGCCTAAGCCTTAAGGAATTAACCAATCATGATCGAATTTGAAGAGAATAATGAACTATGAGCCCCGGTCTACAATAGGTGTAGTAAGCCTTAAGCCGTAAGAAATTGAGCAATCATAGTTCATTATTCTCTTCAAATTCGATCATGATTGGTTAATTTCTTAAGGCTTAAGGCTTACTACACCTATTGTAGACCGGGACTGATTGCTCAATTTCTTACAGCTTAAGGCTTACTACACCTATTGTAGACCGGGGCTTAAGGAAATCAACAGTTTTTATTTGCTACCGCTTATGTCTTAAATTCTTGACTGTGATTATTGTTTAAGTTTTTTTGTGTGCCATGGCCTTTAAAGTTCATGGCACATACAAAAACGTAAAGCACTAAGCGTAAACAGTAAACGAATCAGCCAATCACAGTAGAGAACAAAATGCAATTCTCAACTGTGATTGGTCAATTCGCTTATTGCTTACGTCTTATTGTCTTACGTTTTTGTATGTGCCATGGGCTTAAAGCAGTATTGCAAGATTCGTGGAATAAGTCCCACGGTGGAACTCTTTGCGCATGCGTGAATACGTCATAGATCACATGATCAATGTTGGCATACACGTATTTAAATTCAATATAAGGAATCGTTCGGGGCACATAAAAATTTTTTATATTTTTTGCTATGTATAATATTTATATTAATAATACAGAAAAAATATATAGATATATTAAATTTATGTACTAAATATATATTATTAAATATTGTAGACAAAAATTAATATAAAATTAAATATAAACTTATATAATTATATAAAATATGTCTATATATGTTTTCTTTTTCTTGTAAAATCTCTGTTCAAATATATGTAAGAAAAATAATTTTAAAAATTAAAAAATAATTAAAATAATTTTTGTATTTTTTTACAAAAGAATAAAATTTCGATGTAATAGTCTATAATTGTACATATTATGATACATAATGGACAATTTTTATATGTGGACAATTTTTTCTTATTTCCTCAAACTTCACTTTTCAGAAACAATACGAAGCGAAAATTATCCTTCTAGTTTTTTTTTAATTCTTATTTTTCCTGCACACTGAAAAATATGTAGATATATAGATATATTTTATATGTAATTATATATATTTACATTTGATTGTACATATATATATATATAAACTTCTTGTCGTATAACATACATTTTTAAAGTATTAATGTATTTTATAATATAATATAATATTTCTAATTTCATATTTTAACTCAAACAATTGCAGTAAATATTTTTGTCTTAATTGATCAAATACATTGATTATACACACATGAAGTCTCTAATTTATAGTCTAATAAGATTATAGTTGCGTTTCGATATTTGCTTTCAGTACTGAAAATCTATAATATATGTAACGTGCACTGTAGATTTTCAATACTGACAATATGGAATAAATATCGTAAATGTCGAAACGCAGCTTAAGTATTCTTTTATAAAGGGGCATAATGATACTCATATAATGGTAAAATGTGTACGCTATTGAGAGCTGCTCACACTGCGCTATTGGATACATACTAATGCACAACCGCTCACTGAGCGATTAGGCAGCGGCTATTCGTGAGTGCTCAAGAAGCAGTCTCTCATGTACTGAATATAAGCTCACATGTAAGCTGGATTCCGTAAAGTGCATATGCGCGCATTTGTCTATAGTTCATGTCATGTATGCTAACAAAATGCGCGCATATGCGCATTACGGAATCCAGCTTACATGTGAGCTTATCCAGTCGGATCCAATCATTACGTCATCCATTATGGTGTCATCCATTATTTGACATATATATATATATATATATATATATATATATATATATATATATATAACATTTGTATAAAGAAGGTTAAAAAAACTTATATTTTCGTGAAATAATAACATATAATAATGAATTGACACAATATTATTTTACTTATTCTTTAAAATATAAGTGATGACAATAATTGTAGAAATTGTGGAAAATTATTTGGCAAATTCAGATTTGGAAGATGAATTATTAGAAACTCATAGAACATTACATGTACGTAATGAAAATTATCATAAAATTACAGCTCCGAAGTACTTTTTGGACGATTTTCATATTCATTTTCGAATGACGCAACAATATTTTGTTAAAACGTAAACAATAAAAGTAAATTAAAAAAAATTAAATTATTTTATTTTAATATATAATAAAAATAGCTTCTGCATTTTCATAAGAGAATAACAATTTGCAATTAGTATGCATTAAAATTTTTTATGTATCTAAAGTATACGTTTCTGATTGGCTGTTACATCTGCGTTTTCGAACTGCATTTTGCGTTTGCAACATATAGGGCGGAATCTATAGACGTTGCTCGAGTTTCAAGATGGGCTTAAGCTAGTGCTCAAGACCGCAATTGATTCATAGCTATTGCTTAAGACCGAATCTAAAGCAGAAACTTGAAACCATGCTTAACTAAGCAAATCTCATTCCATAGTGAAATTTTAAGTACGACTCAAGATTATTAGATGCACAATTATTGCTTGAGCCAGATCTTGAGCCAGTCTTAGTCGAGTCCAGTAAATCGGAGACTTAAGACAGTTTTGAAATAAAAAGAAAAGCATCTAGTTCTTAATATTCTTTGGCCCGTATTCATAGTCAAAGCTCAAGTACTTAAGATCGTCTTAGTCAAGACCGTCTTATTCAATCAAGATCATCTTGAGATCGTAACAATTCATAATCATGAAATAAGACGATCTTCGAGAAGAAATTCTTCATTAAGGAATTCTTGTTTGATCTAAGATTGTCTTGACGAAGATGATCTTATGATTGTACTTATTTACTATTCGGCTATTTCCGTAACATTTCCATTGGCTCTTCCAATAGAAATGTTGCATTTGAGAAGTGTTATAGGCTGCGTTCCGATATTCACTAACAGTACTGAAA
>JANQDE010000267.1:9719-34774 GCA_037157785.1 Cephalotes varians
CTTAGCAACGGCGCGGCGACGGCCGGTCGAGCCGGCCCCACGCGGGCGTGCCAGCGTCTGGCTGAGGCGGTCCTATTCTGCCGCGCGCACTGATACGGCGATCTTCTATAATTAATAACTCGTTAACTATTGCGAATTCTRCAAAAYGGTTTAGGGKTTTTTTATTCAGCTTGACGTGCTCTACCCGCTCACAAAAATTTCACTTTTAACCTCCGGACACCCTGTATATATAAAGAATATATATAATATAATATATATAAAGAACTCTATTAAAAGATGTAAATTTTTATAGTATTTTTAAAAAGCATTCCAATTTGTATTGAAAAAAATCTAAAAAATTTTTTAAAAATTATATAGAATATAATTATATAGATAAAAATTATATAGATATAAAATTGTATAGAAATTCTGCAAAATTAATAATGTAAAGAAAAATTTTTACCAGAGATTATCCTATATTTTGAAATCTTACCCGAACAAACAGAGAAGCAGCGCCATCAGATGTGTCCTCGAACTCGCTTCCGATTCTATGCGCGTAGATATATTAGCATGGCAGTATGGACATGTCATATGTTGACTTTCCTTGCTAAAGGCCACACCAGTTGTAACATGTATCGTATCTATAACCACATTAAACGCATTAATTAGACACTTTAAATTTCAACAATATTAATCTCAGATAATTATCCGATAAAAAAGTTTCTATAATAAACAAACAAAATATATATAATAATACACATAAAATATGCCCATGTATGTTTTCTTTCTCTTATATAATTTCTGTCTATAAATTATATAAAAGAAAGAAAACATATATGGGCATATTTTACATAATTATACCGGGACTCGTTGGCATAGTTTTCACAGTTTCGGCATTCGAATTTTTAAACAACTAATTATTATGATTAAACTGTTCTAATATGATAGAGAGAATTTCTCTACACTTTTATGCTAAGAATTCGAAAACGATTCTACATATATAGTTTCTTTATAATAAGAGAAATACGAATGTTGCATTGTAGCCAACTTGCTCCAATAGTGAGGTAAGTTGATACATAGCATATAAGTTGCAAACTCTATATTAAATTAATGAAAATGTTATTTGCTTCTAAAAAAAACATGATTAAATCGATTCTCGAATGTATCGAAATCTTTTCGGAAATCTTGAAATTTATAGTTGAGTTTTTTCCGCGACGCTGATTGGTTCTCTTGCAACGCTTATTTCGCAAATCATATGTTGTCATTGCATATTATGATATGCTATATCGCATATTTTGTTTGTGATAATTTAAACAAATATATTAAAAAGTAAAAGTTAAAGAGCTAAATAGGGCGTGCGAAGCGCTTCTGTGTTTAGTAGAAATAAAAAACAGATCGAAGATTTATACTTCTTGGTATAGATTATATTATTTATTTTATTTATTATTATTATAATTCTTGCCTCGCGGTTTAGGATGACTTCCGGTTTACAGTGTTTTGTCTTAACTAAAAATACTTTGACATAGTATCAGTGCTCTGATCAGGACAATCAAAATAATTAATCAAAATAATTCAATTCATTTCAAATCAAAATAATTCAGAATGATTCCATCAATTATCTATCTCTAGTATTGCACTAAATGCAGATTAATAACTTAACGTTGGACTTTAAATAATTAACAACTGCAAACTAAAAACTAAAATATCTTAGCTAACTGACATTGACTTTAAAATAAAACCAAAATTAGAATTAAAATTAAAATTAGAATTAGAATTAAAGTTAAACTTAGAATTAGAATTAAAATCACAACATCAAAATTCAATAATCCTATATCAAAATATTTCCTCAATCACAATTTTTTTCTCCTATCTCTCTCTTCCTCTCTTCTCGCCTTCTCTATTGTCCTCATAAGCTCCAGACTCTTCCCATCTTCTCCCATAAATTCTTCTATCTCCAATCCACTTCTTGTCATTTCGCACTCCTTCAGTACATGCCGTATGATTTCTTCCGCATGCCAACATATATTCTGTATCTTCTATCTTCTTCCTTCTTCCAGTATTGACCTCCTCTAATCTCGTTTCCACATCTGTATTTAGCTATTAAGCTTCTATCCTTCCTTTTAAATATTTCGGTAGCTCTTCTGTTAGAATGTTCTTATAGGTTTCATTATATTTAGAATCGTTTATTTTCCGCTGCCTTTCACTTTTTTCTTTCCTCTCTACTTTCTCCATAATGTTCTTCAGTGTCTCTTGCGCGTCTACCTCCATTCCTTCTTTCAGCTGCTCTTTGCTCATTTCTACCAATTTCTACCGCCTTTTCTACCAATTCTCTTCTCTTCTTCTTCCACTTGCCTTCCTCTTCTGCTGGTCTCCTCTTCTCCAATTCTTTTATGCACTCATACAATCTTCTTCTTCGAATATCTGGATTTTCCTTCGTACCTAATTGCTCTTCTAACCGCTCATTCTTATTTCTTTTATTTTCGTTTCCTTTATTAGTAATTTGGTGTCCTTCTGTCTAATCCTAGAATTCACTTTATGTACTTTTTTTTATTCCATCCAATCTATCCTCGTATTGCTACCCCCATATCTCAGTTCCATATAGAGCCACGCTTTCAACTAGTGATTCAAACATTTTCATTCTTCTCACAAAATTATCTTTGAATAACTTTTTTCCTATACTCCATGTATTCTTCATTGCAATCATGGCTCTTCTCAATCTCTCTCTTATGTACTTCTCTGCTCCTCCATTCTTCTGCAGTATGTATCCTAGGTATTTTATTTCTTTGACTTCCTCTATTTCTTCTTTTCCCCATCGCCAATCTCTCCTTTTCCCTCTCCCCTTGCCTTTTTCAAACACCATTATTTTTGATTTTTCAGCATTCAGGCTCAGCCCTTTTCTCAAAAACCTTTTAAATCTTCTTAGCATCTCTTTCAGTTCCTCTTCTCTTGTTGCTAACAGAACTACGTCATCTACGTAAATAATTGACCAAAATTTTTCTTTTCTTATTACTATACCTCCTGTTTGTCCTTTTTCCATTTCTTCTTCTAGGTCTATCATATATATATATATATATATATATATATATATATATATATATATATATTAAACAAAGACTCATTGGACAACCCTGTCTAACACCTCTCTTCATCCAAAATTCTGATGATTTCTTATCCCTCACTTTCACTAGGTTCCTTGTTTATTTATAGATTTCCATTATTCTGACTCTTAAGTTATCTTCGATCCCTATTCTTTTCATCATTTCATTTAACTTTCTTCTGTCTACCTTATCGAACGCTGCTTTCATGTCTGCAAAAAATGCAAAAATCTTGCCTCTCTTTTTACTCAATTCTCTGTTAGCCACGTAATTTACCGTGTATATTGCATATGTTGTCCCTCTCTCCTTCATAAAGCCAAATTGCACCTTTTTCATCTTTTTCTCCGCTTCTTTCACTAGTTTTTCATTCAAAATATTCGCGTATATCTTATTCATCAATGCCGTATTCATCAATGTGATTTCTCTGTCTTGTTTTTAGGTTCGCATTTGTCTTTTCTTTTGTAGATTGGGCCTTCTAGAAATTCCTTTAGAGCCTATCAGATCTATTTCCAAGGGCGTGTGATCTGATTCTGTTCTCTCTCCTTCAATCATTATTTCTTCCCTTGCCTTATCGTTTACAATTACGTAGTTTATCATCGACGAGCCCGACTCTCCTATGCATGTCCATCTCCCTTTTTCTCCAAAAGTTCCATTTAAAATTGCCCATCCTCTTTCGTCTAATTTACCTAACAGGCTTCGTCCTTCTTTATTTGTAACCTTATCTAACGAGTTTCTGATTTCGTGCCTCCCTTCTTCTTCCTCCTCGCCTATAGTTTTCCTTATTACTTGTTCTTGCGTTGTAATCTCCTCCTATTACTAAACATTCTTCCTCCTTTTCTGGTATGTGTATAAATAATACTTCCATGGTTTCTTCTATCTTTTGGCTATACAATATGATTATTCTTCATTTATTACCATTATACTCTAATCTATTCTCTAGCGCTACATTGGTTAATCTTCTGATTTCTATCTTCTCTAATCTTTTGCTCACCGCTGTAATAATGCTTCCTTTTGCTCTTCCTTTCTTATGTTCCTTTGTCGCCGGCATGCAGGTCCACACATAATCACTCGGCATCTTATCCCTGATTTTCTCCCATGTCTCCTCCTCCATCCAAGTTTCCACCAATCCTATAATAATCGAATTTCTTCAGGTATCTCCACGTCTCTTCACACTTATTCATTAATCCCGTTGTATTCCAAAAGCAAATTCTTATCCCTCCTCCTTCTCTCTCTCATCTCAACCGCCTTTTCCTCATTTCTTCTTCCTTCCTTCCTCCTTCTCTAGTCTGTTCTCTCTCTCATTCCACCGCAGACACCACTTTACCATTATTTTCCCGTAGCTAATTCTCATCTTATTACCCTTTTCTTTTTCTTCCTTTGCCTTCTCTTTCAGTTTCTCCTGCATTTCTCTTTCCGTTCTCGTCAAGTCATTATCTGTGTATATCCCTCTCATTAGGTTCTTTTTCTTGATCATTATTTCTTTCTTCTGTTCCCAGCTCTCTAGTTCTGCCACCACCGTACACTTATTTCCATTTCTCTGTATTTTAAACGTCTTTTCTACTTGTATTTCTACCTTAAGATTCTCTTTTATGAACTCCTTGACTTCTTGTTCGATCCTATTCGTTCTTTCCTCTTATTGTATATATATATATATATATATATATATTACTATGTTATTTCTACGCCTTTCTCTATCCTTCTTTTCTTTTTCCCATTCTAGAATCACTAACCTTTTCTCCAATTTCTTCCGTTCCTCCAACCATTCTTCCTTGTCTTTTTCCTTTCTTCTCCCCTTGCTGTTTTTTCTTTCTTCCAGTCTTCTCTTAGTTATTCCATTTGTTCTTTCACGCTTTCATTTATTGTGTTCATTTTTTTGTTCATGTCCTCACTTAGTTTCTGTATCATGTTCTTTATCAGTTCCATATTTTTCGTCTCTGTTTTCTCTCCTGTCATATACTTCTCAATACTTTTTCCTTCCTCGCGGACTTTAGATTTGCCTCCCGGTGGTCTACCCGCCGGCGCCATCTATTTAATTTACCTAACAGGCTTCGTCCTTCTTTATTTGTAACCTTATCTAACGAGTTTCTGATTTCGTGGCTCCCTTCTTTTTCCTCGCCTATAGATCCTCCCTTATTACCTGTTCTTGCGTTGCAATCTCCTCCTATTACTATCTTATCGCTTCGGTACTTAGTTCTCAGCTCCTTGTCCGCTCGTTCTAACCTCTTTCCGCCTGGCTTTTAGTGCTTCTATGCTCTTTCTGCTTCTCTGCCTCTTCTCGCCTTCTTGTCTTCCTTGCTGCAGCCTACCTTTTCTTCTGCTCTCTATCTCTCTCTTTCCGCCAAATTCTTTCAAATCGCCACTTATTCACATCACTAGCTGAACTTACGACCGTATGCCATCACCGGCCAACCGGAAGTCTTTGGTATAGATTATATCTTTTAATGTTATTTTGTAATGATTAAAAATAGCAAAATATTACAGAAAAACAAATGTAAACTATTGTAAATGTAGCTTACTTCAATAGAAATATTAAATATAACATTTTATCAGAATTAAATTGTAATTAAATGTTCATACTTCTCATGTGCACAATAACAATCAAACTCGCCGAGTCAACTTATTTCATCCCTACATGCGTTTGATTTAAATCATTTTGTTATAACAAATTACTGTTATTACTCAAAATAACATGTTGTATAATAACAATATTTCAACTAATAATACGTCACTTAGATTTACCTCTCAAGTTGAAGAACATTAATATGAAATTTTTAAATGCTTGAAAATTTATTTGGTTCCTCTTAAAACAGATTTTTCTCTTTTTTTATCATAATACTTATTTGATTTAAAATTTTAAGGAAAAATACTTTTGTTATAAAAGAGGTATTTTGAAATAACTTTTTCATTGTTTCTGTCATTATAAATACATAAACAGAATGCCAACCTCTTACCTCTTGTGTCAACGAGCCACGGTCTTCTCTATCTATAAAAAAAAAAATAATAAGAAAAATAATTGAAAATTAATTAGAAAAGAAATTTTCGCATTGTTTTTCTTTGCTTAACCTCTTAGGCACTATGCGCCACTATAGTGGCTTTCGCGGATGTCATCTTTCTGTACGACGCACCACTATAGTGGCTTTCGCGGATGTTATCTTTCTGTACGACGCACCACTATAGTGGCTTTCGCGGATGTCATCTTTCTGTACGATTCTGTACGATTTTTGCATTCACATCGATTGTTAATTATATTTATTAAAGTTAAAATGCGTGTATCATATCTTTAAGAAAAATTATAATTTAATCAAACACTTCATTCCAATGTACTCGTGTAAAAAACAGCATTATCCGTCACACATTGCAGTATCATTTACACGTAATTCGCGTTGAACTCTGCCGTACAGAGAAACAGCCCCGCGCAAAATTCAGCCGTGCCTAAGAGGTTAAAGTAAGTTATAGTTACGTTATACATACAATATTCTACATATTTTACATATAGTTACATGTACAATTTTATACATTATACATGATTACACAATTCAACAAAAAAGACCACGAAAATAAGGTTGTTATGTATTTGATGGGATATGAAAGGCGTTATGTATTATGAGCTGCTGAAACCAAGTCAAATAATCACTACTGAGCGTTATCAACAACAATTAATTAATTTGAACCATACTTTGAACCGGAAATATCCAATAATAGCTCAAAGAAAATACAAAGTGATTTTATCGCATGACATTATTCGACCACGTTGCAAAAATAATTAACAATATATTATTGGCAATTCAGTAGGAAGTCTTACTACATTCCAACAACGCCTACAATTCGTAACAAACAAGGCCTATAATTCGAACTTTTTTGATTGACCTAAACCTGTTCCTTGTCTTTCAAATCAAAATCACTTTTAAATCATCAAAACCAGTACTTACATGTTACTGATGAAGACTTAGAATAAGTTTTTGAGATGAATCGCTGAACATCGGCAACCGTTTTTTTCAAATTAATGCAGTAAAGTAATAAAATGAATAAAATGCTTTTTATCACGTTTCATTTTTAATCGTACTAAAAAGTGTGGTTATGTTTACGAATTCACAGGACATGTGTCAAATTATTTAGAAATCCAAATTAGAATGGCTTTAAATGATTTGTCTAAAATGACGTACCAACTTTTAAAATATCTCTAATAAATTTGTAACTACAGCCATCTATATAATGAACTTTCAAAATTAACCAGAATACCTAATTATTCTGTGTAAAAGATTAATTTAAGGTTATAATATTACATATATCTCAGAAATATTACGAAATATTATATGTTACGATTTTATAAGATTTCCTGAAAAATAATATGTTGTTTCATACACGTTAAATACTTTACTATATTTTACTATTTTACTATATTTTTCTTTTCTGGTTGATTCTTTTTTATAAATTTATACTTACGTGATGGTGGTTGGTGTATGTATGGTGGTGGTGGTGGCACTGATGATGGCGGCATTGATGGTGGTGATTGTGGATAAGGATATGGTTGCGACGTATAACTAGATGGCTCCATTTTTCCCATTGGCAATTGTAACGTCTAACTATTTTTTTTATTATTGATCTAATTACAAAGAAATAGAAGAAAAATTATAATTTTTTTGTGATATATCATTAGATCGTTTGCTTGCGATGTTTCTTATATGTAATAAATATAGTATTACGTTTATATTATATAAATTATGATATATAAATGTATATAAAATAGTATATATAATTAATATATATGATATATATATATGATATAAATATATATGACATAATATATATTTATTTTATGTATATTTATATTAGTTATCATATATAAGTTATCATAAGTTTCAGATGAACGTAATTATTATGTATGTTAATTTTGCAACTTTATGTTTTCATCATCTCTAAAATATTTTATTGTACACTGCATACAAATGTTTTTAATTTAACATCTATATACTTTTAGTTATTTTTTTTAATGATAGAGTCATAAATAATTTTTGAACAGAAGTTATTTTATTTAAGAAGATTATATAACGAACAATCTTATATTTATTATTAAAGTTTTATTGAATAACGACTACCCATTAAAATTCATTTTTGATACGATCAACAGACGGCTAAAACACATGACCCATTACACTCCAAATAAGATAGATAAGACAAAAAAGAACCAAAAATGGTTCACGATACCGTATATAAATGAGATGTCTCATAAATTTAAACATCTTAAACATCTAACGGATGATTTGGATGCAAAGACATCTTATTATAGCTTAAATAAACTTAAATATATTATTAAGGGACAAAAAGACAACATCCCGAAATTATCATAAACAAATTTGGTATACAAGTTGTCATGTAGAGACTGCGATGCAACTTACGTAGGCCAAACTGGCAGAACATTAAAAACTCGGATTTCTGAACACCGAAATCACATAAATAGAAACACCACCACACAGTCAGTCATTACTGAACATAGAATCAATTTTTTACATGAATTTAATTGGGATAACGTTGAAATCTTGGATAGAGAACGATTTTTATCAAAACGACTAATCTCGGAGATGATTTATATAAAGCGCCAAAAGAATAGTTTGAATTTACAATCGGACACGGAGCATTTAAATGATGGTATCACTTCTATTTTAAACAAACTACAATGACAATCTGTTTTTAAATTGTTGACTTTCCGATTTCAAGTTCTTGTATTTATTGTTATAATCACTGACACACGTTGCTGACTGTATCGTCAATCGGTTATACTCCGTTGTGATATACACTAGACCCTTAGCGTCGCTGACTTTATTTATTAATGTTATCAGAAAATTGTCATTCCAATTATTTGCTGCCTGGGTAAGTAAATTGCTTAATTTTCTTTTAAAATATAAAAACGTAACTAATTTTATATAAAAAACACTATTTGATGTAATTGCAGGCAGACAGCAAATAATTGGAATACTTGTTGAAATTAATAATAAATATTTCTATTATTGTAAACAAACATCGATGGGAAAAAACTACGCTCACTTCACAAACGGGGAAGATTTTCTTGTATCAAATTACTGAAGATGGCTCGAAGCAGAGCCGAAACGTCCAAATAATTAAGATAAGACAACAATCTTCAAAAAGGCAGTAAAAAGATTAAATTATTTTTTTTACCTACGCACGAACACCCGCGCCAGACTCCCATTAGCCCTTAATTTCCTAAATTTAAAAATTATATAACGACTTAAACAAAAGTTTTAGATTATTTTTTAAATGCTTTAACCAGTTTTATCTTTTTGAAATAAAAATAATATATCTATTTTATTACAATTTTGGAGGGGGGGAGGTCCTGTTAGCCTACAATGCCAACAGCTTCGTTTGCCTACAACATTTTGCCAACAGCTTCGTTTGTCTACATTCCCGATTGCCAACAGAGCAGTTGCCTACAAGCAATTAATTGCGCACATTTAAAAATTAAAATATAAATATACACATTGCACACATGACATTATTGCGCACATACATATTGCACACATGACATTATTACGCACATACACATTGCACACATGGTATTATTGCACATGATTTCACATGAGTTGACAACTTTTCACGCAAAACAAGATTCAACGCAAACTCATGTGTCTAATTTTTGGATAGTGGAGCCTCTCCGTAAAAGGGCGGAACATACTGCATCCACGCATTTTGCAACTAAGCGAGATTCCACATGGGTTTATGATTTCTCACGCAAAGTCAGATTCAATTTAAAATAACAATTTGGTTTGAGTTGTGCTCACAGATAATTGTACCTTAATACATTTATATACAGAATAAAAGATGAATCAATTGGTGTAAAGAAAACATACAGTTGTTTTTCAAAACAATTTTATGCAGTTTGTTATATGCAACTATATAACTTTTTTATTTTATATGTGCAATCTATATGTGCATAATAATATCCTGTATACAAAATGTAAATAGGATTTCTTTACTTCATGTGTGCAATGTGTATATGTGCAATAATGTCATGTGTGCAAAGTACGACCCTTGCTTGTTCCATTTCGAACGAGGAAGATATATTAATAGTAGTGTAATGACATACTCGCGGCATCGAGGAATGATCGAAACGTCAACAGATTGTTCGAATTCTTGTCGATGAAATTCAGCGTTAAAAATTTGGGAACCGCGAAGTATTGTCCCAGAATCGAGTTTTTGCAAGATCAAGAAACGATTTCGTTGATTCAAAAGGGGTACTTGGATGACATACTGCGCCATTTTGGAATGTTTGAGTCAAAACCTATCGGGACCCCATTGGATCCCGGAACAAAGTTGAGAAGAAATAGAGACTTTGATACGAGAAGTGGAACCCTTCTCTATCGTAAACTAGTCGGAGCCATGATATATCTGGTTATGAGCACTAGGCCAGACATCGCTCACGCTGTTAGCTACCTAAGTCAATATAATGACTGTTATGACTCGACTCATTGGTCGGGTGCGTGTTAAGATACCTGAAAGGAACATCGGATTATCATACAAGAGAACGACGGATTCGATCATCGGCTATGTAGTCACTGACTGCTTAGACTACAGAAAGTCATACATGAGCTTCGTCTTCGTCTTGGCTGAAAATCTTGTAACGTGGGAGTCGAAAGCAGCGAACTACTGCGCTTTCCTCAATAAAAGTCGAATATGAATATGAATATCGATCTGAAGGATGATATTGCAAAACCTCTATGTTATTATCGCAAACATGTGCTCGGAATTCTAGCCGTTGAATTGGCGGATATCTCCAAAGTCGAAAAATTGTAAATAAAATAATGACAGTCTTTGGCTGCACTATTGCTAGCCCAAACAGCACAGATCTTCAGGGGACATTCTAAAGACGTCCTAAAGATGTCTCTATGTCTTTAGGACGTTTTAAAGATGTCGATAATATCCTAGAATATATAGTGTGCTGTCTGGGAGCAGACGTATTTAGATAAAGTTATTTCATTTGCGTAGTTTCGTTGCGTTTCAATAAGTCAAAAAAATGTCGACGCTGCGCTAAACTATTTTTTAACAACGGCGCGAAGTCTAAAATCGAATGCATCATAGCAATCGACAACATGTATTTCGTGATGCTGAATGAACAAGAAACACAAGAAATGAGATATTCTAAAAAGTTCGAGAAATCTTTTCCCGTCAAAGTTTGCAGAACTCGAATTTAATCTAGAGATTAGTGGATAAGTGTCACAGTTTTTTGTTGAATTGTTATTGGCTGCGTTCAGCAGAAAAAACAGCTTAGTAAGCGCTTTGCACAGATTGGATTATATTTTTAGATTCAAATTGAGATAGAACTATTCCTTAGATCTAAAAATATAATTCAATCAGCGCAAGTGCCCGAAGATGAATCGATATACACCTATGATGTGCCCGAAGATGAATAATTGTATTTAAATGACAACAGTGCCTGTACAGAAGATACTCCGTCCATATTGTAAACTGGAATCTAGAGGATAAGAGTATGAAAGAAACATCTTCCACTGACACCTGTACGGTATGTCTTAACCCTTTGCACTCGAGGTCGTTTTCGCGCGGACTAATTAGCAACTCGAAATGTTTTGTAGCGCTTTTGGTGAATTTCTTACCTCTAACTTAAAATGATTACACACACAAATTAACGCATAAAACTTTTATATTTTAATATTTAATGTATCTTTACATCTTTACGAAGATAATTTCTTAAACATTAGTCTTTGTAATTTTGCTTTGTATGATATTTCATGTAACAATTACCGAGATACTTTTATAATCCTTTTGCCACGGCTGTCAAGTTCGAACTAAGATCGAAAATGCAGTCCGGTTCATGGTTCCGCACTAATTTCAGATAAGAAAATCTTACGTAATTTAGAAGGGAGATTACGTCATCTTCATAAGATTATATAGGAAAAGCTTAGGAACCAACTTCAAAGAAATTAAACATAAATAGTTATCACCGCGCATCGACTTTCCGCACCAAACAAAGTGGTGAGCGAGAGTCACCTCTCGAGTTGCGACATTAAATCATGTGGTGAGCGAGAGTCACCTCTCGAGTGCAAAGGGTTAATAATGAACGCACATAAGCTTTCATATCTTACAGTCATCTCGCTTATTGTTCTGAATGTATCGAACGCTTTGAAACCAATTGATGTCCAATATGTAAAGAAATATATGAACACTATGTAAGAATTAGAAAATTATAAGATTTGTGCTTGCAAATAAGATCTTTATATAAAAACACTATTAATAAAAAAACTTCATATTATTTAAGGAGAAAATTATTTTCTGATAGAGAATGTACAATTTTATTTTGAAAGATAATTTAATGATTACGTAATTTGATAACACACATTTTTGCAGACGGAGATTATTTTTATTTATGTGATATCAAACAAATGCAGACATACCGTCGTACCTGAAATGATATACAGGGTGAATCATAATGGTTGTCTCAACGTTTTACCATGAGAGATGAGTTACTGACTGCAACTGTAATCCATTAATAGTTTCATAGCTGCTTGGGTCGACTGTGCGTACTGAATGCCCGAGTGTGATGTATCATCAAGTTCTAAAGTATGAATTAAATGACATATATCATTTTATAGAAGCTATGCATGCTTAATTAATATATTTAACTCTTTTTTTAAACGCGGTTTATCTTTGCGCGTTTTTATTTTTATGCATTTTCTTATGCATTCTTTTCAAATTAAAAATATAATTCTTTTTACGCGATTTTCCACACAACACGAAGCCGACTGAAAGTTGACTATAAGTTGACTAGAGAAGTCAAGAGTCAATTTTTAAATAGCAGAATATAGACTTATATTTGACTAATAGTTGACGAATCCCAAAAATAGTCGACTGACAGTTGACTTTCCAAGTTGACTATCAATTGACTAAAAGTTGACAGTAAAATGACTTTTCAAGTTAAGTCGACATAGTTGACTTTTCATAATCGACTTTACGCCGATTGGGAAAAGTCAATTAATTGTCAACAAACCCGTGTTGTGTGGGTTCTTATTATTATGCGGAACTATCTATCACGTAAAAGAAAAATTGGATGTAATGCTATTCTTAAATAAAAATTATAAATAATGTGGACTTCCACACTACCCTTGAGGTGCCACTTTTGGCGCATTAGATTTTTTTAAAGTGTGGAAGTCCACATTATTTATAATTTTTATTGTTTTTATATGTCAAAAATTCATAATTTTTTTATTTATAATTTTTATTGT
This sequence comes from Cephalotes varians, assembly GCA_037157785.1. Taxonomy (NCBI): domain Eukaryota; kingdom Metazoa; phylum Arthropoda; class Insecta; order Hymenoptera; family Formicidae; genus Cephalotes; species Cephalotes varians. The sequence goes on from JANQDE010000267.1 coordinate 23,044, forward strand.
TTTTATATGTCAAAAATTCAGCACAATATAGAAAAATACGCTTTTTATAGAAAAATATAATAACGCGATTGTTCCATAAGACTTATATTTAAAAAGTATTATTTATAAAATAGTATTTTTTTGCACTCTACAGCATTTATAGTATTCTATAAGAATAGCATTTTACATCTAATTTTCTTTTTACGCGATAGATATGTTCCGCATAATAAGAAATAGTGTAAAAGGAATTTTGTTTTTAATTTGTTAAGAATGCGTAAGGAAAATTGTATAAAAATAAAATCGCCGAAAAATAAACCGCGTTTAAGAAAAAAATTAAATATATAAGAGTTAAATATATTAATTAAGCATGCATAGCTTCTATAAATGATATATGCCATTTAATTTATACTTTGGAACTTGACTGTACATCACACTCGAGCATTCAGTACGTACGGTCGACCCAAGCAGCTGTCATCTATTAATGGATTACAGTTGCAGTCGGTAACTCATCTCTCATGGCAAAATGTTGGGACAACCATTAAAATTCACTCTGTATAGTACTTGTTTTTTTCAAGCGATTCTAACATTTAATTATATGACAATTAAGGGGATCCTAAAATCAGTCCTTCTTTATCGATAAACATGATTCATTTTTCAATACACTATTCTTTTAATTGCTTTACTTGATATAAATATCCTTTTCTACAATTAAAGTATAGACACTAATGTACCTCAAACCGATCGACTTCATGCCGAAAACAAACAAAATTAAAAAAATTTAGATATCTTTTACCTATTCTTAGTCCAATATGGCGTCTAGAGCTGTCACATTTGCGAATATTTGCTTCATACAAAAATTTGGCAATCTGTTTGGATAAAATGGGAGTGGAGTGAGGTGCGAATTACATTCAGGAACAACGTAGAGTTTTGTACAACTAGACTTAGAAATCTAACATAAAAGATTAGTGTCATGAAAATTTGTAAGCATACGTGCGTACAATATTGGCATAATAGAGCAGAAGAGAGCAGTATTGCGTGAGGTAGTAGATGCCAGATCTTATAAAAGATGGCTCTGCAATATGTTAGGATAGATAAGGATAGATGTACGCGTTTGAACGAGACAGAACGATAATTTAAGAAATTAAATTAAAGATATCACTATTATCGACATTTTTAGTTTGGAATTAAAAAGTTTGTATTATCGACAGTGTCGGAGCTCGGCCATCAGTTTAAGATTCCCTTAATAACACTATATTTTTCATTTCTTATTCATATTTTAAAATTTTCTTTCTGAAGAAATGTATGAATATAGAAATTACAACTCCTGCGTTAATTGTTAGTTAGTATTAGAAGTATTATTTAAGTATTATTCTAAACAGACATGTGATAATAGAAATTACAACTCCTGCGATAATTGTAAGTTAGTACACATGATTTAAGTCACGTATGGAGATTTTATTTTGTGTAAATGTATGTGGAGTCAAATATATTTTCATTCTTCTACATAATTCTGTTACGCCATAATACACTGATTTTCCTTCATACTTTAATAAAATAATAATATAAACATTTATTATAGATGCAAATTTTTCCTGGAAAAAAGAATTCAAATATTTATACATATGATGATTATTTTAAAGATATGTGATAAAAGAAATTACAATTTCTGCAACAATTATAAGTTAGTACATATTATATATTAGGTTGGAGAAAAAGTTTCTTCGTATTTATATACGAAGAAACTTTTCCTCCAACCCAATATTTATCATATGGAGATTTTATTCTGCGCGAATGTATGTGGAGTTAAAGGTATTTTTATTCTTTTAAATATAGTTTTGTTACATTATAATACACTGGGATTTACTTCATTCTTTAGTAAAGTGTTAATATAAACATTGTAAAATGTTTCATTTCTTTGTATCTTTTTAAAGAGATGTGATTATAGAAATTACAATTTCTACAGCAATTGTTAGTACATATTATTTATTTATCATGTGAAGATTTTATTCTGCGAATGTGGAATCAAAGGTATTTTTACGTTTTCACATAGTTTTGTTACGTGTTATAATGTTGCAATTTTACTTCATATTTTAGTAAAATATTGATGTAAACATTATAAAATGTTTGATTTCTCTGTATCTATTTAAAGAGATATGATTATAGAAATTATAAAATAAAAATTTGTATCTTGTTTTTTTAAATTTCAGTAAAATATTTAAACCTTTACCCAAATTATACCATTCTTAATTTATTCCCACCAAACATGCAAATTGTCTTAAAAGAACGGTAAAGTTAACGACAAACATACTAATTGAAAGATTAAAATAACTGTTGTTATGTCCTGAAGACTCCATGATTTCCTCATTTCAATAACAACTAGCAAAATAATCTATTAGAATAAGAAGCGCACGTATCTCAAGTACCCACTTAACGGTCACCTATCGATAAGTGGGCAACAAGCCCGATAGAGTTTTTCCTTTTATTCTGTGTGTTGTTATTTCGTAATATAAATATGTCACAAGGAACATTATATAACAATACATTTGGATTTGGGATTCTTCGATGAGGAAAACGTTCTATGTACATACGTCTTGCTTCATATGAGTTTCCATCACATGCACCGTAAATAAGTAACATATCACAATATTCCTCATTTGTGTACTCCATATTACAACCGTAATTTTTTAGGTTTGATTTATTTATGTTAAATAAAATAAATCTCAAATTTTGAAATGTGTTTTGTTTCTCATCGAAGAATCCCAAATCCAAATGTATTTCATCGCCTAATAAATCGAGTTAGAACAATAAGATCTGTCATATCTGTAAGAAAGAATGTCGGCGCAGGCTGCGATTTTATCGTAAGAACGTATGAAAATGAAGAGGAAGTGTTACGCATTGCAGAGGAAAATCCTTCAATAAGTATTCGTGCAATAAGTCGTGAAATTGGCATTTCAAAATCAACGGTACATACAATTTTAAAAGAAAACGAAATGCACGCATTTCATTATTCAAAAGTACAACAATTGTTACCACAAGATTATGCGCGACGAATAAATTTCTGTACGTGGCTATTAAATCAAGAAGAACGACAACCTTTTGTACATAATGTTTAGCGACGAATCTTATTTTATACGTGAAGGAATTTTCAACAGGAGTAATTATCACATTTGGGCAAATGAAAATCCTCATGAATACCTTCCAATAAATAGCCAACATAGATTTAGTATTAATTTATGGGCCGGAATAGTAGATAATACTTTAGTAAGTATTATTTTTTATTGTTTGTATTATTACGTGCAAGTTGATGCTGTACGTTATTCATAAACCTTTCTTTAATTTTTTCTAGGTAATAATATAAAAAATTCTTTAATCGTCATGTCACCGAATATTTAGATCAAAATAATAATGAAACAAATAATTTTAAATTTCCTTAGATTGGACCATTCGAATTACCTGCTAGAGTTAACGGCGAAATTTATCGAAATTTTCTGCAAAATGATTTGCCAGTTTTAGAAAATGTTCCACTGGAAATAAGACGGAATATGTACTTCCAACATGATGGTGCGCCCCCACATTCATCGAGAAATGTTCAAAATTTGTTGAACGCAATATATCCAAATAGATGGATCGGACGCGGTGGGCCACAAAATTGGCCAGCGAGATCACCAGATTTAACACCGTTGGATTTTTTTCTTTGGGGACATTTAAAAAATTATATTTATCGAGAACCAATACAAAGTCGAAGAGARCTGAACGATCGAATTTTAGAAGCTTTAGCAACTATTACTCCCAATATGATACATAATGCTGGTCAAAATTTAATTCGTAGAGCTATGCATTCAAATTAATGGCACTCAATTTGAGCATTTATTATAGTATTTGTATTATATTTGTTAGTATATGTATTAGTGTTTATTAATGTGTTTGGTTGTGTATATTTTATGTGTGACGTATTAAAGACGATATAAATTAAAGAGCGAGTATAAAGTCTAAATGTATTAAATAATTTATCGCTTATAAACGTGTGTCTTAATTGCAAGTAAGAATTGTTTATATCAATTTGTACTGTCTACGAATTTTAACAATGTACACATGTGTTTTGATGTAATCCATATCAATTTTTATTTTCAGTTCTTAATTTTTTCAACGTTTTACTAGAGAAATAATTAAGTAATATGTATGGTAACTTGATATGTACATCAGAGTAAAATAGGTTTTTGACCTATGTTTCAGCCCTATTTTCTCAACATATTCAATTCTTTTCATATAAAAAATAGTTTATCTAATGATGTTATTACATATAAAAATGTTTATCATACGAGGCAAATGAACGTGGTCATAAATGTGGTCGTTGTGAACATGATTATGAAGTTATCTCGATTGCTGACACATGTATGTCAATTAATATCTCGCTATTGAATTGATATTTTGTGATATRTTCCGATAATAATTGTATTAATTATACAAGTGTTRTACTAATGAATTCAATATAGAAATAAAAACAATTTCATAGYAAAARTATTATTGCATATTTATAYGAAAATCTCGACGTTACGAAGTAGGAAGGTGCCCTCGTGATAGCACCTTTATTACTTGTCGTATCACCATGCCTGAGCGCGCGAAATGTAAACTCTGTGATTAGTGAACTTTAATCGCTACTAATTTAAAAACTATTATAGCCTCGACATTTTCATATTAAGATTTTAGACTTCAAATACCTCAAGAATACGTCTTTAAAAGGAAATTCGGTAGTTGTAGGACACCCTGTATAAACATATATAATTACATACAAAATGTATCTATATATTTTTTTTTGTTTTATAAAATTACTATTTGGTATAAGAAAAATAATATAATAATGAAAGCACAAAAAATAATAAAAAGGATTTGTTGAATTGTATATTGTTCCATGGTTAAAATTGTACAACTTTCTAGTTGTCAAATCAAATGACACCTATAAAAAATAAAGGACGGTTTACATATTATTTAAAAAAAATCCTACAGTCTCTTATGGAAAATCTTGTATAATGTAATTAGTTACTATAGTAACTAATCATAGTTAACGCTCTATCCTCCCCTTTCTCTCTCTCTCTCTCTCTCTTTCTCTCTCTCTCTCTCTTCACGCTTACTAACTCAATCAGCTGTTAGGGTTTATCAGATAAACTTGCATAACTGCATAATCATGCATAAAGAAAATTATCCAATCGCATTTTACGTGCGTCCTTATGTTAGAAATTCGGTTGGATAATTTTCTTTATGCATATGATTATGCAGCTCTGCAAGTCTGGATAGATCTTTAAACATTAACATAAGACACACTATATTTGAGATTAAAACCGACTTTGAAATAAACAAATACAAATATCAAAGAAGGCTAAATGTCAGTCTTGCAGTATACACTGCGGCGGATCTTGGTGCCTAATTATAATTTGTGAATTTTTTTACATTTCCTGCTCATGCGAACTGCGCGCCGCAATTCGTCGGACTTGAAACACAGTGCACAACATCGGAAACAATCGACTCATATATTAAATTGATAAACAATTTAATAATTTTGATGCTAACAAGCATCTATTGTATCCCCCCTTTTCCTGAAAGTCTGTAAAGAAATTATTGTGAAAAATAATACCTCAGCCGGGATTCGAACTTGGATCTCAAGCAATCCTTGCGAGCGTCCTACCAATTCGACCACCGAGGCTGTGATGATATTCTTCGCAATAACAATTATATGTTAGTTGTACGTTCTTTTCAAGCGATGTTAAATAAACACACTACATTTGAGATTAGGACCGACTTTGAAAGGATTGCGGCGCGCAGTTCGCATGAGCAGGAAATGTAAAAAGATTCACAAATTATAATTAGGCACCAAGATCCGCCGCAGTGTATACTGCAAGACCGACATTTAGCTTTCTTTGATATTTGTATTTGTTTATTAACATAAGAATATTTATTTAGATGTTAACTGTCTAAGAGTAAGAAGGAGCATGATAATAGACATCAAGATATTTACTTTGGTAAATTTTGATTATGTATGATGTGCTGTAACTCAACAACTACAACTAGATAATAAGTCGATATCACATAGCAACAAGAATTGCGATATCGAAATTGCGGTCACAACCGCGAATTAGGAATTTTTCGAAAGGCCTTAAAAGCAAGCAAAAGCTTGCACATGTTGCAAGCATTTCGAAAGATTCTAAAAAGAGTAAGCATGCTAAACCGCGAAGCATCTTCCAAAAGACTCCTTAGATGTAGGCCTACGAAAGTAACACTCAGTCTTTCGAAAGATGTGCATTTGCAAAAACTTGCAAATGCGCACGGCTGCTGACCGCGCGCATTTGCCTTAACAACGATCCGATTAACAGGATAAGCGCTCGCTAAAAGATAGAGATCAGAGAGTTTTACAATACGTGCCAATCGGTGACTATGTCTCGACTTCACGATCTACGCGTAATAGTACGATAAATTGCGAGCGAACATGCGAAGTAAAGTGATTGTACCAATTAAAAAATATCAATTAACTAAATCAGTGATTATTAAGTGTGTTGGAAGTGATTTGACACCCTGTTGTACCACACCTTGGCATTCCTCTCGGGGCATTCCAACTCCTAAGGCGAACTATACCCCGAAAATTACTTTGTTGCACTGAGAGGTACAACAATGGTAATATTCGATTCACATATGCTTGTGTATTGCCGCTGCCACAGTAACAGATAAAGGGCATCATGCTCTAAGAAAGAGTCACATGTTGTCATGTAGGCAAAGCACCTTGACTGTTTTCTGATACATTACGAAATTAATTGAAATAGATGTACTATCCTCAACTGCCCCTTTGCCATTATCTTATGAAATTCCTCTCATGAAAAGTTCTGTTCATATATATTTTTAAGTCAATGATGTTAAATATGATGGTCTTACATTTTACAATACGTCAACTTTCCTTTTCCATGACGGTTTAAATACATAGATTTTAAATACATAGATTTTCAGGTTATCTAGTTAGCAGTCATCATATTCTGTAGGCATTTTGCTGATAAAATTTAGTGTATTATATGTATAGAAGTCTGTGATTTTTGCAGTTAATTTGTCATCATATTCTGTTGGTATTATGTCGATAAAATTTAAACGTCACTCTGCAAAACCTATTTTTAATAGATATTTAGGAACGTTTGATATCATGTACGCACAAATTTCCGGCTTCCCAGCTTCGGAATATATTTGCTGATAAAGTCAAAGTTATTTATATCACATTTATATATTTGATCGGTGAAATATATATTCGCACTACTATTATATATCAAGAGACACGGTAGTGTCTCGCGCGAAGTTCACGCGTAGCGCTAGACGGACCGTGTATCTTTATCAAAAGTTGAGACGAGCCGAAATTATCAGATCTCAATAACGGCTGAGCCGACTGAGTTGATAATAAGTTCAATCGATAGCGCATACTCAAATTATATCATAAAAGTATGCTTATTTTTACTGTACGTGCTATAGGAAAAAAGTTATTATAATGTAAAGTGTAGAAATCAAAATATCAATCTCCGGAATGTACAGTCGTGGTCATTAGTTGCAACACTTTTTTTTCGATTTCGGAACGCACTAATATTACGAGAGTGAGAATCATTGCGTTCAGTAAGGTTCCAGCGAGCGGTTCTGACAGCTATCAAAAGACATATACTAAAAGTGAAATTTGTTTGTCACGAGAAACTTTCAAGTATGTACTGATAAGTATGTAGTATATAGTTTCTTAAAATAAATTTATTTATAATTGTAGCAAAAATTTGTCTACTTATTAAAATTAATAATAATTGATTGAATAAATACATTAGTTTGATATATTTAACGTTAAAATTACTTGGCAAAAAATTTTTTATTTAGGAACATAATATAAATGTATATAACAAAAATTATAAAATCGTATATAATTATACATAAATGTATATAATTATACAAAATATGTCCATATATATTGATTGGTTTCTTTCTTTTGTCAAATTTATATTTGATATAAAAAAAATAGTAGTAACAATAAGAAGAGGAAAAATAATTAAAAGGATAATTTTCGCATTGTTTCTTTTACAAAAAATTAAATTTGAAGAAATGACAAAAAATTACCCATATAAAATCATATATTTTTAATCACAAATATATGTATATATATATATGATTATATACGGGTAATTTTTTGCATTTCTCCAAATTTAATTTTTTGTAAAAGAAACAATGCAAAAATTATTTTTTCTCTTCATGTGTCTTTATATTATATTATAATAACTTTTTTCTTACAGCACATACAATAAAAATAAGCATTTTATTATATAATTTAGGTATGCACTATCGATTGAGCTTATTATCAACTCAATTGGCTCAGCCGTTATTGAGGTCTGATAATCTCGGCTCGTCTCAACTTTTGATCTCGCGCTACGCGTGAACTTGGCGCGAGACACCACCGTGTCTCTTGATAAATTTTTTGCGACAACTCATTGGTAATTTTTTTGGTCAAAAGTTTTTAATTTGATTTCAGAGGAACAAATAAGGAAATAAATGTATTGATCGCTGATGATAAAAAAATATTTGCTTAGCTATTGTTTATTTATTTTCGAGAAACTTTTTTTTTAGTAAAAATTTTTCTTAAAATTCTTTACATAATTTTTTATAATTTCTACGTAAATTTGAGAATTTTTTTACATTTATATAATTTTATAACTTAAAATGTTTCGGATTTTTTAATACAAATTGGAATACTTTTCAGAAATAGTCTAAGATTTCTCATTCTATAATTTCCGAAGAAAACTTATGATATTTATAGAAGTTTAAAGTACTTTTTTCAAAAATTTTTATAAATTTAAAATATGAAAAATTCTTAAAAATGTTGTGAGATATTATGAGAATACTTTTTTACCAGAAAACTATAATTTAAACACATCTAAATTAAAGCGTGCTGGAACTTTTTTATTGGGTCATTACGCAGAATATACAACAACAATGATTACAAGTTACGAGTATATAATATGTACATCGTATAATGCGATAAGTTATCGAATTTTCAAAAGACAAACGCGAACGTATGTAAGATTTGATACTAGGCGATGTAGAACATGTACACATAAACGTGTCATAAATGTGATTTATACATCGCACAAATTTCAATGTCATATCAATTTAATTTGTATTGTGAATAATTCAGTTATTGTTCAATTACTATTATCGTACTGTTTTAAAAAGATATCTATCATCTGTGTGATGAATAATTGAATATTGATGTGTCTCAGTAGAATGAGTACTTTTTTTATAAGAAAAAAAATTTCTATTTTTATAAAAAAGATTTTACACCCGCGCGCGCGCGCGCGCGCGCCCACACACACACACACACACACCTATTTGTATGCGCGCGCACGCTCACACATAAATATACATATATATATATATATATTTTTTGTATTATTTATATTTTATATTATATATTATTTTATATATTATTTCATATCTTAATTTATATATTATTTTATATATTATATGTTTCTATACATTATTTTATGTACTTTATATATTATTTATGTTTTATATTAGGTTCTGTTAAAACAGTTTGTGGAACGTGGGTCCAAAAATAGAGAAATATAGAAATAAAAAAATTAAAATAATTCTGTTTGAAGAGCTTTTTGCTTCTTCATTAAAGTAATACATACAATGCAAGAATAAATTTAATACCACATTCCTGTAAAATTATAAAATCTAATAAATGTTTCATGTGTAAAAGATATTTTTTTATATAAATACGAACTCTGGTTTTAAAATTTGAAAAAATCTGATATAGAAATAATTATTCTTTTTAAAATATATATTTATTGTGTGAGCAATAACATTAATTTCTTGTAATAAGTTGTTTTTTCGCAATGTACGGAAATGATAAGATACGGAAAAGGATAAGAGATATTTAGAGGAAAAAAGCATTTTCTAATAATCATAATGATCATAAAAATGATAAAATGATAAAGATTTTTTCAGTGTTTTCTAAAAGAATATAACTTCTTACTATATGAGATAAAAATATTTCGTTTGATTTTAGAACGTTTTCTTTTTTCAAAAAAATATTGAATTTACAATTGAAACTTTATGAAAATTATAGACTAAAGTTATAACGAAACATCAGAAACGGTTGATGAAAAGTTAATTTTTTATTCTTGAGAAACAGCAAAGATCCAAATTTCAAATAAAATAAAAGCGGCACAATGGTTTTTTTATTATTAAAAGCATTTCACATATAATATTTATACTGTATTTATATTGCATTTTATTCAAAGTGGATAGAGTATAACGTCGGACTAAATAAATAAGATAGTAATTAAAATTTCATTTTTAATACTATGATCGTCATGCCATTTTTGTTCTACTTAAAATTTAAATTTTTACTTGATTCAATAATTTTTAAATATGTTGATTAAGGATTCTAGGATTCTTGGTTTTGATCTTGATATGTTCACAATCCTGAACAACATTTTAAAGGTTTTAGCCAGCAATTGTTGTTCATTAAAAAATTATTAACAAATAAAGTTTGAGAAAAAAACAGTTTGTGTCAGTGCTAAAAGATTTTGCTAATATGTGTGAGAGGATGTTTATTTGTGTATAAAATTAAAAAACATGTGAAATCTCCGTAAATGTTGTCATTGATAAACCTTGTCAAAATTGTAAATATCTATGTGAAATCGTTTTATATTGTGAAGTGCATGCATGAACACAAGCTCACGGAATCTATGTTCATGCATATACTTGATAAGATGTGTGTGTGTGTGTGTGTGTGTGTGTGTGTGTGTGTGTGTGTGTGTGTGTGTGTGTATTATATATATATTGATAACACAAAACGATGTACCACATAAATTTACAATTTATTTAAGACCGAGATTTCACATGGATTTTGATTTTTCATGCAAAGTGAAATTCACTCCATTTTTCCCTCTGCTTTTAGAGCGAAACGAATTTTATAATTGTTCATTATATTTATAAAACTTATTTTGTCAATAACTTTTTAATGAAAATAAAACCTTCAGTTAAAATCTTAAAAATATCGTTCAGAGTCATGACTTTGATAACATATGTCAAAAAGCAATTAGAGATAGGTTCCCTAATTGATATATTTATCATTAATTTGGATCAGTAATATTCTTAAAAAATTTTAACTGAAGTTTCAGAAAGCAGTTTTACACTCTGCAAAGAAAAAAATATTATCAACAATAAAAAAATTTTGAAGAAAAATATAAATTATATATTACATAATTGAGAAAATTAAATAATGAACTAAGGAAACATATGTAATGTAAGCACTAAGTGTTAATTATTTGTAATAAGTATAGTAAGAAATATAAAAAAATAATAAATATAAGATTTTATAAAAATTATGTCTCATTATAGTATAATAATTAATTTCAGAAAAATGTTTATTTAAATCAAAAGAATATAATTTATTGTATAAAAAGTCTATATAACTAATATATATATATATATATATATGAGATTTAAAAAAAGAACAATAACTTTGATGGAAAAGCAAAAAGCTCTTTAAACAGAATTATTTTAATTTTTTTATTTCTATATTTCTCTATTTTGGAACCTACGTTCCACAAACTGTTTTAACAGAACCTAATATAAAACATAAATAATATATAAAATATATAAAATAATGTATAAAAATATATAAAAATATATAATATATATTATATATATATAAAATTACACATATATTTACACACACACA
>JANQDE010000267.1:34899-49546 GCA_037157785.1 Cephalotes varians
CACACACACACACACACACACACACACACACACACACACACACACACACACACACACAGTTATTTTGTTATTACTGTACCGTATGTATTATTATAATAATAGTTAATGAAAATGAAATAACGTTAATATTCAACACATCACATTTGTCACCATTATTGTATTTTTTTATAGCTATATATATATAAAATTACTTTTGTACATTTTTTTCATAATTTTATAAAAAATATTTTATAAAAAAGTTTATTTCAAATTTCAGTTATCACATTATAATTGGCAGAATCATTTTGTTTTTTCTGAATGTGTATAATAAAAAAATTTTTTGTTATATTTTTGCAATTATATAAAATTTGTGTTGCTAAATGTTTCTGATTCATAAAATGAGCGAGTCACGCATCCTTCAAATAACCGATCTAATCTATTCTTGATATTTGATATCATCGATTAAAATAAGCATTTGCATCTTCAAATTGCCACGTTTTAAAAGAGATAATTGATAAGGAAAACCTCGCCTTTTAACAGCAAGTATAAATTCGTCGCGCAGCAACTTTCAATATTATTTTTCTATTCTATATTTTTTTTTATTTGATTAAAATTTACTATAAGAAAATAAGAATTTCTATTTATCAATCCTAGAACTATCATTGTAAGTCATACCTGCTTGTTTTAACAAAAAATTTAAATACGAATTTTAACGCTTTTTAAAAATAATTTGTCAAACATAGATATATTTTCAAAATTTCATTAAAAACAATTATTTATTTTTTACAATAAGTGATTAGAAAATAAATAATTTACATTACGTATAAAATATTCCTTTAATATTGCTTTTTTTAATATTATTCCTTTAATATTTTTAATTGCAATGATTAACTTTGAGACTTATAATAGCTTTGCTCTGAGATGAAGATTTTGGAGTCCATCTGTCTTTCAAACTATTTTCGACAAATTCCGCCAAAGACTTTTTTTATTGCGAAGAACATAACTATCTGATCGCTTGCTAATTCATGCAATTTTTTTGGTCTAGCTTTAATTTATTAATAGATAAGCGTACCTGTTATGCCAGAGAATGTTCGTTGGAGAATGCCGATACTCGAATGCTCGCGGCGCATACCAAAATCACACTAACGGAGTTAACAAAGTAATCACGCTACGTGATGATTATAGTACATGTGAACTACTATGTAGTACGTTCTACGCTGGTTCGATATACTGATTTCTTTGCTTAAAAGCAGAATTCGTGTTGACAGGGGAACGTATTGGTAGATAAGCAAATAGACGTCATGAATTGACACTGATATCGCTAATCCGGAAACGAGAACAAACAAGGAAAAATTAAGATAACTTTTTGAATTCCTTCCAGTCGATATTTAAAAAGCGATATTTATATATAATTTAGACCCTCGTGAAAGAAATTTTTATAATATCGCATAATATTTTGAAAATTTCTTATATTTTAAATTTATGAAGATTTCTAAAAAAATATCTTAAACTTCTTTAGATTTCATAAGTTTTCTTTAGAAATTATAAAATGAAAAATTAGAATATTTCAAAATTTACATTTATAAATAATTTTAGAAAAGACAAACTTTTTTAATATTTTTGAAAAGTTCTAATTTGTATTAAAAAAATCTGAAAAATTTTCTAAAAACTTATAAGATTATATAAAAATTGGGTAAAACCTCCGTTTAGGAAAAACCTTTCTAACAGCCTTGATCTTGACATATATAATCTTGAATAATGAATTCAAAACCGTTTTAACCGTAGTTTGTTAAAAAGTTATTGATAAAAGAAATTTTATAAGTAAAATAATTTTCTGACATTGTGTATTTAGGAAATAATAATATTTAGGAATAGGTTCGTAATGTTACATATAAATATTTACTACACACTTGCAAACACTTATTCTTCTATTTTTAAGTACAATTTTTAACTTTGTTTCGCACTATGAGCAGAGAGCGATGTAAAATGAATTTCTTTGCATTGTAAAGTATTGGATAAGCGCAAAAATTTATGCCCAATTTCAATAGATATTATTCGGAGAGTTGTATAGTAGCGTCATTAATTGTTATGTATATATATTGCACATCTATGGAAAAGTGACATATATTCAATGATATTTTCATTTGAGCGGAAGACTTCTGTATTTTGATTGAATTTACGTTGTAAAAAAAAATTAATAAATGAGTAAGACAAGTTGCACTTACGGCATGTTACGCTTTATAAATTTCGAAAGGGTGTAACAATTAGAACTGTCATAAAAAATATTTAAGATGTCTATCAAGATTATACACCAACAATTCGAATTATTAAGGTGATGTTGATGAGAATGAATTCGGACAATATCAATACAAACATATCTAATTCATAAACTAAAAATGTCGATATTATCAGATTTTCCAAATTAAAAATTCAATAATACCGTTCCCTGCGTTATCATATTAGAAATACATGTATTTATATTTACACATGCCGTTTGAAATCGTAACACGTGCATTGGTAATATATGTACTGTTTTCAAGAACATCATACATGTATATATTGCACTAAGTGAAGAAATAGCGACTTTTCGCTATAAGAAGACATAATATATTCATATATGGTCGTTTATAACTGCATAGACTTCGACGGCATAATCATTGACATATCTTTTTTGCAATAAGATTTGTCCGAAGTTATGATACAATTATGGATTTTCGTAGCAATACATTAAAACAGAGGCCGAAATGACAATACAGGTTATGAAATGATTTTATTAAGAAAACGATCTTTTTTCCTTTACGAGAAAAGATCGATCATAATCATTAAACATATTAATTTTATTACTTAAATTATTTTTTGCACACATGTTTATACACAAAATAAAGGTCGGCAATTAGCACATCTGTGCAAATTTAAATTAAATCAGCCAATAAATTTGACCACTGTAAATTTAAATAATGATAGAAATAATCATTAGCAAATCTTACAATATTCATATATTAATAATTTATTATTAAATTAATTATCAATTTAATTAATATAATTAATATGATAAGGAAGGCTGTTATTGCTAATCTGTATATGTACAAGAAGTATTGCGTATGTAATTGGTAGCTAGTTAGGTAGCTTGTTTTTTACCACGACTGAGAATAAATATAATTTTTTTTAAATTATTTTTTATATTAAAACAATTTAAAATCAGTTTAAAACAGTTTAAAATTTTTTTTTAGCTTTATAAATCTTCAAAAAGAAGAAATATTAAAGATATCCATTTATCGGATGATAATCATAAGTTTAGCTTATAGTAATGTTTATAGCTTATAGTAATGAATTTTCTTGTTACTTTTATTTAAAAAATCTAAAACAGAGTGTTCCAAATCGCGCACGGCGGGCGGTTTTCTCCACGCTATCCCCCTATCTTCGTTTTACCGAGAGCAATCGATAATCACGAACGGACCATTATGCCGAAAAGACGTGACAGTTTGATTCGGCTCGAGATAATCGTATCCGTAATAATTTTTATAGAAACGTGCGTACGTGTCATAGAGAATCGACCATCTGTTTTTATCGAAATCCAGATTCATATCATCGTACGGATAACATTCCGAGTTCAGATAGAGCTTCACGTTGTTCAATTTGCAATAGTCGACTTGTGTCTTCGGACATTACGTCTTTCCAGCTTGCAAAGCAAAGATTACGTACCACTATTTCTCCAACTGAGTAGCGGTCTTGATGGACCACGAATGTTTGATTGTGCGATGCAAAATAGCGGAAGCTCATATAGATTCCACGAGCAAAAAGCTATGCTGAGGTATCCGCTTTCCAGAGCACGCAGCATCGATAGTTTATTTATCTCGTTCTACAATACATGCGACATCCGCTACTGAACTTTGAATAATACGATTTCTGACTCCCGCGTCGGATCGCCAATTAAACAATTATTGTCATTACGTGAGCGTATTAAAATCAATTCGTGACGAGCGTTAATCACTACGCGTCTGTAATCTTCACAAAATCCCAATAGCATGTTGAGTGGAAYGCAAAAATTAAAGTATCCATTTGGAGGATTTCATGGTTCCCAACCAGCATTCCTCATGATTACACTTCTCTCAGATGACATGGTTACATAGTTCTTGAGCGTGTAGGTTATACCGACGTTTCTGTTGTGATTAATCTCCATCGAGTTCATATCGAATCTCATCGAACATGAACGCAACGCAATTATTTCCCAATGCCATCAGATCCCGCAACTGGTTTGTTTATCGTCAGTTTTCCCTTGATGTATAGAAAACTTTCCTGCGGTAATGTAAATCTTGCTGTTGTATGGGTATTCTTATCTCGTCACTGTATCCGAACGTTGTATTAGCAAACGAATTGTACGTGTGAGTCTCGATCTTGACAATGCGATCGTCGAAAATTGATTCATCCTCGATGTTGGAAATATCAATCATTTTTAGGTATTTCGCACCGCGAATCCCAAAGATTGTAGAAATGCAACATTGGACGCGTTAAGTTTTTTTTTCTTGGTACATCTCAATGAGTGAAATTTATTACCAAATGTTGACTTCGTAAATATTGCGTTATGTCTGACGTGTCCGTTCAATACGAGCATCTCATACGCCACGCGTAACCGACGTATGTGCAATCTGACTGTGATTTCTTCTCCTCGAAAATCGAGCAATCGTCCGTACTGGTCGACGCGTATCGTCAAATCCGAAATGCTCCGTGCGATGATCGGCAAGTAAATGATCTGCACCGGTGTTTCCGATATCTTATATCCTGTACCACGTTCGGGGAAAATTCATGTATCGTATGTACGCGTTTATCATTGCTGTATACGCTCGAGGTCACGTTACATTCTACGCGGATGTAATGTTTACGTTGATAATGTTAATGGGTAAGTCCGATTCGTGCCATTTTCGTGGCTGTAATATATGATTTGAAGAAAATCCTAGCAACGATCCAATGTTGTTGGACTTGCTAAAATTTATTCTGTAGATGCATTTTATCTCGCTCTTCATCGTATTATTATTTGCACGGAGCGCTATCAGGAAATTCGCGCTTCATTCACATCATCGACGATGCCACGCTTTTTATCATCATGAACCGCGTGTTGCAAACATTTCCGTGGAATTGCATGTTTCAAAAATCATTTATGCAATTCGTATCCCTCGGAAATCGTTATTTCCACGTCGTTTTCGTCAAAGTAAAATTTATTATTCAAAGCATTCACATTCGATATCGTGTTGTAAGTCTCAAAGTTCATTAGACCGAGCTCGTAATCGTCATCACTTAAATCTATAGCTGGAAAATAAGTTGTGCGAGAACGTTGCTCTTCCCGGTTAGCGTAAGTATCAGCGACATGATTGAAAAACCGTTCGACGAATACTGAGTTAAATAGTGCACTATCAGACTTTAAATGGGTACACATCGACCGTTCAGAGAAATTGTAGACACAATTGTCCACAGATGCTCTGATTGTAGGTTTGATAGGATGTTCGATTCGTATTCTATCTTTGTCACACCATTTCTGAAATATCGCACCAGTTCTTTAGGCGGTCGAAGATTATCAAAACTATCGAAATATGTATATCACGTGATTGTTTCTCTTTGCGTACGCTACCCAATGAGTGCCAGAACCCTTCGCATCATCCAGGTTTACGATACCTCGACCGCTTATCGGTAATGCGTTACGCATAAAAACACCTCTAAAATATGGTATATGCATGCATCTTGCCAGTTGATCCAACTGTATGTTCGTTGTCACACCCGCAGGCATTTTTAATGTTTTTTCGGCGTTTTTTTTTCTTTGTTATTACATCCTGTCCACGTTTATACGGGTCGAGATATAATCCTTTCCATGTTTGTATGGAGCAAGATACAATCCGTGACCTTCCATTGCGCGATTGTGACGCTGCAACTCCTCACGCTGGCGTCGTGTGGCTTTGCTGTCGCTGACAGCCTTTGCCATACCGGCCGCTCCATCGATTAATGATCCGAGCGCGCCCAACATTGGCAAAATTCGCAATATACTATCGCGTTTCGCTGTCGGAAGTACTCGCGTTTTTTCGCTGTCTTTTTTTTCGTCTTTCTTTTCTTTCACTTTCGTCTTCATCCCCATGCCGATTTTTGTTTTAGCTTTCATTGCCGCCCAAACGGCTGCCGCAGCAGCTCTTTCTCCGAGAGTCGAATTTCTCGCGATAATACGTTTCCGCTTTTTATTTTGACTGGTGATAGAGAGAGCGATATGGACCGCACGTACGGCGTTTATCTCGATAAAGATGGAATGATGTTCGGCAGTAAACGGTTCGATGTGGACAAAGTGGATAACATTATTATCGATAGTGTGCGATATGCCGGTACAACCGGTCTTTACGAGTTGATCTTCAAGAAAGTCCTCGATGACGTCTGTACGGAGGACGATAAGCAAAAATACAAGAACATGCTACTGACGTCGAATGCGCATAGATACAATCACGATCCGCACGATCGTGTACAAGGCAACAGGGAATACAAGTATAAACATGTAATCGCGCCGTTGATGTCGACTGAACCTAAGAAGAAATCTGGAAAAGGATTACCTCGCGCAATGACATTAAACGACAATGCGATCGATTACGTGCACTGGGACGATCCCAAAGAGCTAGTGGATCGTTTATGATTGCTCGAAGCTTCGCGTCAAGCCGGTCATAACGCTCACGACTACGAGATGCTATCGATCATCGAGAAACTTCACGAAGCTGGCATCATTATAAATTAAGTCACGTATCGTTGAAACAAACCAGTCAATCGGTGTCATCCGTATCGAAAAAATGTCAATCAGCAAATTTGGACTATCCGAACAAAGAAATAACGATGATTCATTTCATCGTTGGAACGATATAATGAGAAATTACGTATACGAAAACGCTCTGAGTCGCGTCGCTACAGACTTTGATGCGAGATTGTGCAAGATTCGACGTGTAGCTCTACCAGTAGATGATGATGATGTCGTCAACAAACGATTCGTGCATACAAATTTTGAAAGATCGGCTGGATGAAATCGAGAAGAACATAACATTGCTCCAAACTAATAGGCAGTTTATACTAAAATACCTGCAAGAGAATATTCAAACTTTTAAAGATCAATTGAATCTATTCAAAAAGAAGATGACCACGCTCCAAAATAACATACAAGTAAAGATGGCGATGACAGAAAAAAATAATAAGCAAACGATTAAAAAACGATAAAAAACGGTAATACGACACATAAACGACAAAAACGTACAATAGATAACGTTTAAAATGAAATAAATCGTAGTGTAATTTCATCGCGCGCGTTATTATGCGTCAACCAATCGACAATTGTGCACGAAACATGGGATCCGATGGAAACGTCGTCAGTGCCGAAAAGCGGCGACTCGTCGAGGAGTTGCACGCTCCAGCAAGAAAAAATTTTCTGAGAAGACGCGTCATTCGGGGACCTGTACAATGACCTGTGGCAGGCTGATATCGTCGAGATGCATCCATACTCTCGTTTCAACAAAGGTTACCATTACATTCTCACCGTCATTGACGTGCTGAGCAAGTATGCGTGAGCCGTACCGCTCAATAGTAAAAGTGGAAGCGAGATGACTAACGCTATTACTGAGATAATTCGAAAGAGCAACGAAAAACTTGCAAACCGATATGGGAATTTTATAACGCTGACGTACAACGACTCGTATATAATGGCAAATAAACATGGCATCAATCACTATTCTATATACTCCGTAATGAAAGCATCAGTCGTCGAGCGATTCGCACGCTGAAGAATGACATGTGGAAGATTTTACACTCAACGGAAATTACAAATGGATCGACCTGTTACCGCATCTCGTGTCGTTACAATACTCGAAAGCATCGAACAATCGGTATGTGACCCGTTGACGTAACCCCCGCGGTAGCCGAAAGACTCTTGACTACGGTGTGCGCTATAAAAATCGCGGGGCCGGCGAAATTGATAGTAGGCGATTTGGTACGTATGAGCAAGTACAAGACGGTCTTTGAAAAAGGTTACACTCCAAATTGGACCACCGAGGTGTTTAAGATCGTTAAAGTACAGCGTACCAATCCCGTAACTTATCTACTCGAGGACTATCGCGGAAAATCTATAGCTGAAACGTTCTACGAGTATGAGTTGCATCGCGCGACTCATCCGGATATATATCTCGTGGAAAAAGTATTGCGCAGGAGGGGAAACGAGGTTTGCGTAAAGTGGGATTTGATGGATCGCACAATTCATGGATACACAAAAACAATGCGTTGTGAAAATAAAAATTTATTATAAACTTATTATATATATATATATATACTCTTTTTCATACAAAAATAGAAACATTATTATACAAATATTATACGTATATACAAAAGAAATTTTTCTTAAAAATACATAATTGTACACTTATTTTTACTACAAAATATAAACTTATATGCAAACATACGTTTACAATGATATTTTATAATGCCCCTATGATAGCGTGTCGGCGAATCGGGTACTATGTATCGTTTATCGTCATACGGACTTAGAACAATTTTCGTTTCCGATATCGTGTACACCTCGTAATTGATCTTATGCAAGGCTGCTTTCATGTCATTTCAATTTCGTCTTGTAGAGACCGCGTGTAATCGTCAAACGTTATAGTTTGCGCTACAACGTTACTCTTGACACCTTTGACTTTTTTCGTGTCTTTCTTACCATCGACACGCAAGGCGTACATCTTTGCCCTAAGTCCGATTCGGTCATTATCGCGCCATTGTTCTCATCTTTCATTAAGCCCGATACTTTTTTATTGATGAGTGGAATACCGTACGCGTTGTCGATCGGATAATCGCTTATGTCGAACATAGTGATATCGCGTTTCATGATATCGTGCATGTCATCGCATTCGATATGATATATAAGCCTATCTGTATCGGTATACATGATTTTACATTTTTCACGATATAGCGATAACATATACTCGTGATGAAATTCATACAAACACGTCTTGGATATGTCGAGGATGCACATACCCACATAAATCAGTTTGTCGAATTTCATCTAGAGTTTACGCATTTCTATTGCTACTAGATTTTCTGTAAAGACACTTCGACTGTGAAAATTCGGTTTCGCGATCATCGCCTTCGCGCCGTATCTCCCGTTCCAATGCGTCGCACGTTGACGTGATTGTGCACATTCTTCATGGTTTTACCGAATACAGCATTGTTCATTAATTTATACAAATTTTTCTCAAAATCATTGTTCGCGCGAGTTCTGAAATCTGTATTTAGTTGAATATAATCGCGAAGCCATGGAGATTGCGCGAATTGTAATACGCGATGAATCTTTGTCACCCGAAGACCACGAGTACATTGCTGCAAGTTTCAATAATGTATAACGTAATGTTTCTTATCATGGCGAAGAACTTGTCTTCCCGTTTACCGGGAGGTTTATTGTGCGTTGGATAAAACGGTAAATCTGCGTACGCGTCGTGAAGATGTTGCGGATACTCTAAGTTTATCTCGAGAATATAGCCTGTCAGAAAATCTAACGCGACATCCATAACGTTTAAATTAGATATATCGACTTATCGAAAATTGGCAAATGGCAATGGCTGACACATTGCCATCCGTACAAATTATTACCATCAAAATACATTAAATATGATGATGGTTTCGATGGATCATACGATTTCATATATTTGTTGTTGACTCACGCGTACCTGCCTGAACATTGACTCAGACCGCCGCGTATACCGCGTTCAACGAACATGATCATGTCAATGTTAGTAAGCAATTCAAAATTTATACCTGTATGTTTTAACATCGCGTCCTATGTAAAACCTGGTAATGTATAGTAATACGCGGGATCGAGCCCGTAACTCGAGACACAACTGTCGCGA
The DNA here is from genome assembly GCA_037157785.1 of Cephalotes varians. Taxonomy (NCBI): domain Eukaryota; kingdom Metazoa; phylum Arthropoda; class Insecta; order Hymenoptera; family Formicidae; genus Cephalotes; species Cephalotes varians. The sequence continues at coordinate 44,781 of JANQDE010000267.1, forward strand.
AAGTTTTCAAAAATGTCAGCCAACAACAAGACATCTGTTTTTAGATATATATCGCTATATTTGCCGAGGGTTCGAATAGAGAACCGCTATCACACGTTGACAGCGTGCCCGTAATTATCCTCGGATACAATATCGCCTGTCAACGAACTATAAAACGATTCGTGCGGCGGTAAACACTTCCAACTTTTCGACGCAGTCAATGTACTCATACGGAAAGATGCCTTTTTGTGTGAGCAAATCAAAATTTTCTGCTGATAAATTACAAAATTCGCGTTGCATTATCCGTAGTTTATCTTTACTGAGATACGATGCCAATTTATCTAAACTCGAAGTGAAGAAGAAATTTATATGAATCAATAAATCGTAATTTTGTTATTTTTTTTGCATTCGTCCTCAGTGCTTTTAATATTTTTCGTGAATGAGATATATTTTTCCTTCGTTATCGGAAGTAGCTCAACACGTCCATTGTACGCTGTGGCTATTTCTTTGATTATAAAATGCGTGTCGTAGTCGGATAAATTATGAAAAACTACGGGAATGCAATGAGAATCTTTGTAATTTAAATTGCAATTTGAATGCGCAGAACCTCCGATTCGCCCCGGTCAAAAAAAAACAATGTTCGCGTACTCGCGTGTCGTCTGGCGCAAACGGTTTTTCGCACACGTGATAGTGCGTAGCGCTATTAAATTTTTTTAAATCATCTCGCGTGAATTCCATGGGGACATTAGCAGATAAAATAGATTTTACATTATGCGCTAAAACTCTAAGTTTTTCAGCGAACCACGCTACATAGTCTTTATCGCGACGAAATCGATACATGCATAATGAGGCGTCATACGTGTAGTGTAGGATCGAGAGTTCTTCTTTCTTCTCGATGGAGTACACGTTAATGGAAATGTTGTTTTGATTTTCAAATTTTTTTATTTGAGTCAGCGTCATCAGAAACTCATTGTCTTTCAGATTTAACACTGTCCGTAATGAGGATACGAAGATTTCCGTTCCGGTTTTCTTTCAGCCGAATGCAGAGCGGCAACCACCGACCACGCGAAGCATGCATTGTCCGTAGATTGTACGTTGACCACCGCTCTCTTCAGCTTAATTTCCCGCGATAATTCGATGTAACATCCCGCGTGCAAAGGATTATACTTGTTTACATTAATTGTTAAATTAAATATACGTGACAACGCCCATCCACTATCGCGTTCTTGAAATTTTTCCAGCGATGTTAAAATAGGCTCGAAAACGCGCGACTGGTACCACTCTTGCAAATCGGACGAGTGAGAGAGTTCATAATTTCTCGTGGTGATACTTTTATTGGCGCGTTTGTCACCTGCCACAAATTCACCGTTAAATACCGTGTTTATTTTTATATTGTCGTGCTCCTGCATGACACTTCGCACATGCTCGAGTACAATTTCTCTTGCATCTTCGAGGAATTGGCGAGGTTCGATGTGCTTAAAATCACGGCACCGGTCATTATACAACTTTCAAACGCGATATCGATTTCTCGCCAAACGAGTCTCTCCGCATCACTGTTGTTTGTACCCGTATAATCACCACCAAAATGTATAAAACGTCTCTGCAATTGAATTTTTGCACCCTCRAGTCGCGCGATCCTGGCCACCAAAGATTRTCTATTTCYAATTGACAGCCGAGGAAGCTTGGCACGAYTGCGTTCTTCGAGCCGTTCTATGCACTCGTCGCATCAATGCATCCACGCGAAACACTCGCCCAAGGTAACGACATTATTATCTTGGTCCAACAGGTCGCGTTCAATTTCCACAACTTTCATTATTCACACTTAAAAAAACTTAAAAAACTCTTAAAGACTCAGTTGCATAAAAGTCCAACGCACTACTGCGATACTACTTTCTGGTCCATATATTTCATCTCTTTCCAACCATCATTTTCAAAATCAGCCAGAAACGCTATTTTTTATTTTCACGTTAGTGGCTCAGTGTCAATAAAAAAAAAGGATATCGCTCGGCGAAGATAGCGATCTTTATCTTAAAACGGATGTCATGTTGTCGGCTGACATTTTTGAAAAACTTGGGGATACCAAGACGTTGCGGCATGTTCAATATAAAGGACAATAAAAGGGACAAAGTAATAAAAATTATAAAGGGACAAAGTAATAAAAATTATCTTATCGAAATTAGTCACACGTTTCCCGATAAGGGCCTTATGACGCCGGAGTCCCCTCTCCCTCGTGACGTCATGCCCCTCGCCACGGAAAACCCTCCCTGCCCCGCATTCTCCTCGGAGCTTCTGGGTTAGAACCCCGCCTTACTATGCTACTCAACGTGGAGGATGCGGACAGTAAAGTGTAAAAATAAAAAAATCGATCTCCGGGATGTACGTATGTACTGTTTCGATTTTTAGACGTTAGGTGCGCTAGCGTCACTGAAAGCAGGCTTAAGGTTGCGCTCCGATACTCACTGCAAGTGCTCAAAATCTATAACATACATAACTCGCACTGTAGATATTGAATACTCGCAGTGAATAACGGACTGCAGCCCAAATAACATTTATATACATATACTAAATTATATGGCTGATATTTTTACTAAACAAGTACATGTAGAGAAAATATATTTAACATTTGGATTGAAGCCAACGATGCGCAAATTAGAAAAAGACAGATCTAGAAATGCTAGAGAAATTTGTATTATTTTCTTACAGAAAATTGATAAGCAATTGCTGGCATTATTTGAATATTTGACTGTATCTCTTGATATAAACAATAAAATAAGTAATAAAAAAAATTATTTTAAAAATGAAGAGTCTTTTTAGTTTTATATAGGAAATATTGAAAAAGGCCATTATATACAAATATATGTAGAGAAGGGAATGATAAGATTTAAGCTAATGATGCTTGAATTGGAAAAACGTGATGTAGAAATGATATAACATTTATATTTTGTATTTTTGTAACATAATTAAAAAACACCGTCATATACTGCATACTGAAAATATGATGTGGTAGTGGAACCTCTTTAGCATAATTTAATTAATTTATATATTACAAAAAAAAAGAAATGATCTATCAAAAATTAAAAAAGTTTTTTAAAAAAAAGGTAAAAAAAAGCGCCAAGTACTCGTTCTTTTCATAATCAAAACAGAACAATAATTTTATCTTTCAAAGAAGCTGTCGTATATATACTTTCTATAAAAAAATATGATATTAGGAAATGATGCCAAGTGGAATTTAAGAAAAGACTATGATTACAATATATTAACCCTTTTCGGACCAAAACGCCACATTTTCATCTCAACTTTCAACGCTCTAATTTTATATGTAATTATCCTAGAAAAATTTTCTGAAGGACATATTCTGAACGCAAAATGTCTACTTTCAGATGCCTCTTCAGAATTGACTTACAAAGTGTTTGAAAAAAGTTATAGCTCATTATTTCCAAAAGAAAAATTTTATTTCAAAAATTCGACATTTTGAATTCGAAAATAAGTGATCATCAGAACTCTATTATGATAAAAAGTGTCATGTGTATCTGCTCTAAAAAAGGTCATCGTAGCTTTTTAAAAAATTTAATATGGCGGCTCCAATATGGCGGCTCAAAGTTCAAGAAATCCCGAAAAATCGATATTTTGCGATCTTTTCATGATGATCTCACTAAATATGATTTAAATCAACTAAAATTTATATATTCTTAATACGTATCAAATGCTTGAAAATGATAAATATTTCCATATTATTGTCAAATTATCAGGAATCCTACGAATCCCTCACTTTTTCGAAAAAAATGATTTTTTCGTGAATTTTTTTCAGTTATCTCATATTTTGAGTTCAAAAAATAGAGCTGATATCATCGTTTGTAGGTTATTTGGTTTTGGCTCTACAAAATTTTATCGCGACTTTTCTAAAAATTCGATGTGGCGACTCAAAACACAAAAAATTCTAAAATCTCAATATTCTTTTTATCTTGGCAATTTCACTAAATATAATATAAATTGACTAAGATTCATGCACACCACATACCAGATGCTATAAAATCATAAATATTTCAATGTGATCGTCAAATCACTATCAGTTTTACGAATGATCTTTGACGAGGAGACGCTTTCGTCTTATCGACATCCAAGTTACGTAAAAAAAATTATGAAATACCTTTCAGTTTATTATGAACCATAACTATTGTGCAGTTGTTTTTTCTGATTTTTTTATATAACTTATATACATAGGGTGCTTTCCAACTACATACATAGGCAATACTGTGTAACACAGTGTGAAAAAGAGTATATCAGTGCGTCTCATTTACACTGTGTTACACAGTGTCGCCTGTGTACGTAGTTAGAAAGCACCCATAGAGATTCCTTATCCGAGTATTGAATAGAATTGTTATCATCATTGTCACTTGATAATTATATAATTGTCTGATATATTAAAATGTCACGACAAACGCAATCGAAAACTATTTTGGATGTTTTGCATAAAAATTTTTGTGAATTATTTGAAAGAGATAATCAGGTTGATGTCACATTTTTTCCAAATGCTGATGATTCAGATATAAAATCTGAAATTGACAGTAACGATGATGATGACACCGAAGAAAATGTTGCGAATTCCAGTGAGGTACAGAACATACTATTATACAAAAAGGTATATGAACACTACACTTCTAATCAAAAAGTTTTGGAGGGAAACCATAAATATTATTGGGTCTTAGGTGAGAAAATGAGAGAATATTTTATGAAAAAAGTTATTATAATGTAAAGTGTAAAAATCCAAAAATCTATCTTATGTATGT
>JANQDE010000267.1:62895-74966 GCA_037157785.1 Cephalotes varians
TAACAAAAAAAATGCCGCCGCGTGTTTTCTTTCTCTATACCTACCTTCTCGGAAGCGTTCTCTCTATGTGTATACCTACCATCTTTTCGAAGGTGTTATCTCTATGCGCATACTTTTTCGGCAACGTTCTTTGTCTTCCAGTAAATAATTGAAAATGTTCTACTCGCCTCTATCGTTAATTTCTCATTTGCCGAGCCTATGAGAATCTATGCGAAGAACATGATAGAAAGGAAATCGTTTTCTGTGTAACATTTCTACACTGAATTACCTATGGGTTTATATTCGATTTCCCCGATACAAAGTCTAATTTTTTCGAACTGAAAATACCATAAACGGGATTACATTAAACCGATAATAACATTAAACATTCTATCGGTCTCTATTACTTTCTCATTTCCAATTTGTTTACTGGGATATTGCACAGCCGGATAAAAATCATAGTTACGAATATTACATATACCTAAAATTGGAAAATGCAAATTAAAAACTATATAGGGATTAAATACAAAGAAATACATTAGTTTCAGAAACGATCATGTATAATACAACAACGAAATATATTTAAAAAATGATTAGGGAAAGTAGACTTAATATGCGATATTTCACATACAATAGGATTGAAAGCATATATAAGAATTCCGTATATCTAATTAGAAAACGCGGATTGAAAACTATTCAAACAGATTTAACACAACGAAATTTTTCTTTGAGAAACGATTAGGAAAAGTAGATTTTATATGCGATAGTTCACATACAACCTGATTCAAAGCGTATTATTGCAGATTACACTTGATATACCGTCTATTGTCAATACCGTATACCCAATTGAGAAATTCGGATTAAGATTCCGGATTAAAAACTATTAAAACAGATTGAATACAACAACGAAATATATTTTCAGAAACGATTGAGAAACGTATGTACTTGTACATGATATTTCACATACAATCTGATTGAAAGCGTATCTATTAATGCAGATTATAACCGATATACCGTCTATTGTCAATATCGTATACTCAATCGGAAAATTCGGATTAAGGTGGTTCATGCGTGACTCCCAAGTCAAGTAACTGACGCAAAAAATAATTTTCCAAAGTAGTCTAAAATTATTAAGCGTTGATTTAATAAATATTTAAAAAATAATCTATGAATTTTAATGCGTCCAAGTTTATAAAATGATATTGTTTATATGAATATAACGAATAATCAAGAAGAATAATTTGACTAGCACTGTAGCAATCGGCCGCGCACTAAACTTCTGTCGTCTGCATCTACGTAAACAGACTCCTAACCTTTATCATTACTCGTTATCTTGTTGAATTGTAAGTTTTTTTATCGCCAAAGATAATGAAAAAGTCATGTATACAACGTTACCTACATTTATAAATGAATGAAAAAGTAAAAAGTTACTACATTAATAAAATGATAATTATATTGCTATTGTTACATTGAATATTTTATTGAATTCAAACATTTTCAGTTTCACGCCGTCTTGCCGAGTATGCGGGTAATATCCGTAATCTCAAAACATTGCGGTATTACAATTAAATATCTTTTTATATTGTTCGTGAACGTATGACCTTCAATATATCATCAGAAAACTAATAATCTCAACTATAAGTTTCTAGTTTTTGGTTGCAATATGTTCATAAATTCAATAAATAGATTGCAACTTCCGGTAAAAAAATTCTCTGTCATAAGAATCCACGTGAAAAGTTCATTCTTCATTAATTTTTTTCTCGCATTTTTGTTCGTCAACTTCATCTGAAATTTTGAATGAGGTATTGTAACTCTATCTCAACGATCCCTCAAATTTTTATTTGATTCTGTTCACAATCATTTGATGCATGAACCACCTTAAGAAACTTGATTCAAAACGATACAATTTTTTATATCGTTTCCTATCGTTTTTTTTTACCAGGGCAATAATAGTAAAAGATTTATATCGGAATCACTATCTTCAAGAAAGTCATCCTAATAGATATTTAAAATGTATTTTTATTTTGTAATAAAAATGTAATGTATTTTAAGTATATAGTATATATTCATACTTATAAATTTATAAATTTTATACTTATCAGAATCACATTTTCTTCTTCACTTGACATTTGAAGAATTACTGAATTTTTGAAAGAATTTCAAATATTACAGTATTTAATTTTAAATTGTGATTTGTGCGTTTATCAAAATTATACATAAACTATTGTAACTCTCTTAAAAACAATTTAAAATCACTGAAAATAGGGAGAAAAGAGAATGCGGTTAAAAATCAGGGAAATCGCAAAGTCTAGAGATAGTCCGAAAAACTCTCACAAGGTGGTACAATGGTCACAAATTTAGTTCACGTTCATTTACCGTTCTTTTATTTCATTTAAAACTTAGATAATTTCAAATGATCCTTGGCTTAGATCAGTTCGAACTCAGATATTTTTAATTTTATAAAACGAATACAGCTATTATTATAAATAATATTATGTAAAAACGAGGCTAATAGATATAAAGAACTGTTAATGTAAAAAACTATTATTCTGAATAATCTTCTTTGTGGATCTTTATTAACCCCGCGGTAAATACCATCAGTAACCAGTAAAGTATAGCAATCTATGAATTCTTATAAGTATGGCAGTCTATGAATTCATTCCTTTTCCATCTTAACACAAGGGAGTGTAAATCAGTCATTAGCTTATTAACAGAATCCTAATATTATAATATATATTCTCATCATGGAGCATGGAGTTTTTTAATGTTTTACTTTAACTTCCATAGTTTTTTAAATATTCTTACATATTAACATATTCTTACATATTACAATTATTAACTTGATGACACCACGAATATCTACAAACAAGAAAAAATTGTACACTTGTTACCATATAACAATATTCACGACTCGAAGAAAATTTGAAGATTAGAAAAAAATGTAACATAACTATCGCTGAAGGAATCATATTGTCATCTTTCTATCAATATCATTTACTGTTTATACGAAGATCATTTTGTACACGTTTAAATATTTCGCTATGTTCTTATTGAATTATATTTTTGTTATATTAGTTTTTAACAATTAATGAATACTGAAAATGACCTAATTGGGGTCAACATGTTGGTACTTTTTTATTATATTTTATAAATATTTTTAATCACTGATATCTTGCGTGGTTTTCATATTCCTGTTTACCTCATTTGTTCATTATTTTATCGTTTAATTTATTTTTCTTGTGACACCATATTTTTTTTACAAATTATTTAATTTCTTTTACAATAACTCAATTTTTAATAAACTCGATAACTTTTTTAATGATAATTTTTATTTTTATTTTTTATTTTTTAACAATGTTCAATTTTGTGATGATTTATTACATCTGACGATAGATTTTTATTTTTGATCCTTTCTAAAAAAAGGACATGTTAAATCAATACTCGCATATATCGAAGTATTGTTGCCGCTTTTCCGCAATGTTGATTGATTCTCTCTCTGCGCTAACATTGACTGTGTTCCGATATTACTGCCAGTACTGAAAATCTATAGTATACGTTACGTGCACTATAGATTTTCAATACTGACAGTAATATCGGAACACAGCCTTCGTGAGCAGCTGTCATCGTGGAGTTAGCAAATGACATAGACATGTGCATTAATAGAAAGTTATTATTGCAATTTATTAAAAAAATAATAGAGCAAAAAATAAAAAACTAAATAGCGCGCGCGAAGCGCGCGTTTGTGGTGTCTAGTTAATTAAAAAGACATCTAATTTTGATAAAAGTTTTGTGTTTTTTCCTATATTTTATTACAATATCTTCATATCCGAATTTCAATACGAATTCAATAATATTTCACACTTTATAACTCTAATTTTATATTTCAAAAATTTTAATAAAGTTTAATAACCTTTATTTATTCATTATAAACGTCATGTTTTTTTTCAATCTTGCTTAAACAATTCTGTTTACATGCTGGCAGTAGGCTTCGGAAGACTCTCTAAGATAATAGAGAAACAATAGAGAGAATCTCCTCCATCTCTGAGAAAATCAATCTCCATCACAAATTTCTATTCATAAATCCATTTCTCAGATGCATGCGTCCAATCGATCACTTCCTTCTCGCCAAACCAAAGACTAATCTCCTTTTTGGCTGACTCAACAGCATCAGAGCCATGGATAATATTGCGTCCAACTTGTATGCAAAAATCGCCACGAATTGTGCCTGGTGCAGAATCCTTAGGATTTGTCTCACCCAACATTACACGACCAGTCTTTACAACATTTAAGCCTTCCCAGACCTAAATAATAATTTCATAAATCTATTAATGAACATTATTAAATCAATTTTTCAATCAATATTTGTAATATTCGGTTCCCAATAGATATCATTAATATGACTTAAAATTTATTTTTGTATAATATTAGTAATATTTAATTACTTGTTTTAATTATTTTATTATGTAAGAAACTCACCATCGGCACAACTGGTCCTGAGCTCATATATTGAACCAAACCTTGGAAAAAGGGTTTTGATGCCAGATCCGCATAATGTTTTTTCAAGAGATCTTCAGAAGGCTATAACAAAAATATAGTATATAAATTAGGGGAAATGTTTTTTAAATAATATTAAAATTCAATCACATCTAAAAAATAATTGAAAATTATATCATATAAAATTTCTCATGTTATTACGCTTACATTTAATTGTACAATAGATTTCTAATCTTAAAATACTTTTAAAATCATATTAGCTGCATTCGAGGAGACACTATTAGCGTAATTTACCGCTGAAAATCTATATTACACGTTATGTACGCTATAGATTTTCAGCGTTAATAGCATCTTCCTGCAGCCATTGTATTCTTCCAAGTTGTTAGCTTCGTTAATGAAAATTTAAAAGATTTAAATTAAAAATTAATTATAACTAGTAAAAGATTGTGGAATCTAATTTTGAAATTAATTGATTTATTTGTTTCTTGGAGTCTATTTACATTTATTTTTTATATACTAGTGTCCAATATACATTTTTTTAATTGTAATAACATGAGATGACTTTTTTACGTCGGCTTTTCGTTATCATGTTATTTATTCTGCTTTTGACCTTCCTGAAGATCACTGCAAATTCGATTAAATTTGCTATATATCGATATTTTATATTAGTGTTAAACATTCTCACACAATAAAAGACAATTTTGCTTGTAATAGCAATCTAATTTGGCATATATCCATAAATATTAGATTCGAATTAATCGCTATTATTCGGCATTCCAATTTGGTTTCGTGTTCCGATATGTACTATCAGTACTGAAAATCTACAGGTCACGTTGCACATACTATAGAGTATTCAGTACTGACAATGTACATCAGAACACAGCCTTTGAAATACTCAGAATTGCTAGTATAGTAAAACATTCGAAGCAAGAAATAAAATTAATAACTAAATTTTATATCTTTTATATCTATTCTTTATCTTCTAAGGTATAATTTTCATGAACCATGTGGCATATTCACTAATTCTTGGTCAATTTCCGTGAAGATACGAGCATAATGAAATTATGCACAAACTACCGCTTACCCATAACATCTTCATAGCCACTAGTTTGAAACCCTTCTCCTCAAATCGTTGAATAATCTTGCCAACTAGACCACGCTGCACACCATCTGGTTTAACCATGATAAATGTACGCTCCTTGTTCTCCGCCATAATTAATTTACAGACGATCTGTAGCAAAGTTGAGATGAAACACAATACCATGCGGTAGCGATGAGCCGCGAAAAAGTGAGGTCGATATGACGCGAACTGTAGCGATTTCTTCAAGGTAAGGGAGAATGCTGTGACGTTGCAACGTGACGATTGGTCGCGTTCAGCAGACTCAACTGTTGCGGAGCGGATCCGTGAGCGTTCGCTGCTATTGGTGTATTCTTCTAGATCATCCAATAGCAGCGAGCGCTTACGGATCCGCTCCGCAACAGTTGAGTCTGCTGAACGCGACCATTGATGACGACTCAGGGCCACTTTTACCAACGTCGGTTAGGTTAACCGATGGTTAAAGTGTCAACCGTGATTGGTTCATTCTGGTCAAAGACAAATGCGATTGGATAATTCCATTGGAATTAACCGTCGGTTAATCTAACCGACGTTGGTAAAAGTGGCCCTCAGGGTGCGATTACATGCAGCGCGGTACGCGTACGCGGAACGCGGAACGCGGTAACTAGGTAACTATGGAGCAGACCAGGTACATGGAGCAGAAACTGCGAGGAAAAGCGGCGCGGGCTAGTGACAAATTCTCATTTCTATGCACTTTTTAATGGAATTAATTGATTTAAATGTAATTATTGARTAGATCYGTTGAAAAAATAAGAGTATTGATAAAATATGCATAAAAATAAGTTAATACATTTTAAAAATTTATACAAATGTTAATTTGTCACTAGCCCGCGCCGCTTTTCCGCGCTCCATGTAATAGTAGAGAAAAGAAACAGCGCGGCTCGACGCGCGCGGATCCTAGTTACCTAGTTACTTTACCGCGTTTCGCGTTCCGCGTACGTGTATCGCGCTGCATGTAATCGCACCTTCAGGCTCTTGCAGACTAGCGCGATTAACGTCGCACGCGACGCGCGATATCCAATGAGCGCACAGATTTTCGGGAAAAGCTGTACGCTCATTGGATATCGCGCGTTGCGTGCGACGTTAATTGCGCTGGTCTGCAAGAGCCATCATACGAGTGGTGCTCGATTGGACGAGTCATTCACAGCGCTTGAATAGTGGAAAGCCTTTAGGTCGCTGTAGACTGTGTTCCAATATTACTGCCAGTACTAAAAATCTATAGTGTACGTTACGTGCACTATAAATTTTCAGTACTGCAGTAATATCGGAACACAGCTGTAATTGGTGGTGTCCAATCGAAACGTGGTCAATCGGAATACTTCCGCTATCGCTTAAGCCCGTATCAGACTAGAGATTGGGATTGAGATTGTATTGGATTTTGACTAATCAAAGCAAAGTTCACTAAACTTGAGATTGATTTTTTTTCTTTTGATTGGTTAAATTTCAATCCAATCTCAATCTCAATTTTTAGTCTGATATGGGCTTTACGTTTCGCCTTAAATTCTTGATCGTGATTGGTTGATTTGCTTATTGCTTAAGGCTGGATCCTCATACAGACACCGGCGCTTTGACACCGAGTGTTGATTGGATAATGCGTTGTTTAGCGGTTTTTTTTTCTTGCTATTTACCCCCATCATCCGTTTTTCACCAATCAGCGCTCAGTGTCAAAGCGCCAGTGTCTGCATAAGGATCCAGCCTAAGTTTTACTGCTTAAGTTTTTTTGTGTGCGGTAGCCTTAAGTCCCGGTCTACAAGAGTAAGCTTTAAGCCTTAAGAAATTGACCAATTATAATCAATTATTTTTTTCAAATTCGTATGTGATTGGTTAATTTTTTAAGGCTTAATGTTTAATATACCTATTGTAAACCGTAGCTTATGGATGTTTGACTTCTACCATGGAAATAGACGAATGCTTTAGAGGTAAAATGGATCTTTAAAACGTCATCTACAATGAGCAGTAGCAGTATGGATGAGGATGTAAGAGTAAGAAATTGATCAATCACAATCAACTATTCTTCTTACATTCGACTGTGATTGGTCAATTTCTTATTCTTACAGCCTTATCCATACTGCTACTGCTCATTGTAGACGACGCTTAAGTCCCGGTCTGCAATAGGTGTAGTAAGCCTTAAGCCTTAAGAAATTAACCAATCATGATCGAATTTGAAGAGAAAAATAAACTATGACTCAATTTCTTAAGGCTTACTACACCTATTGTAGATCAGGGCTTAGGGCTATCGCACACAAAATGACATAAGCTGCATATGCATAACATAAGACCGCTGAACCAATGAACGTCCAGCATAAAGCAAAGCCAATCAATATGGCGGCTTTATGCTGGACGTTCATTGGTTCAGYGGTCTTATGTTATGCATATGCAGCTTATGTCATTTTGTGTGCGATAGCCCTTACTCTTAAGCCCGTATCAGACTAGAGATTGAGCCTGAATCCTCATGCAGACACTGGCGCTTTGACACCGAGCGCTGATTGGGTAAAGTGTTGTTTTTACTAGAAACTTTCTAGAAAATTTTTACTAAGCCTGGATCCTCATGCAGACAATGGCACTTTGACACCGAGCGCTGATTGGGTAAAGTGTTGTTTTTACTAGAAACTTTCTAGAAAATTTTTACTAAAACAACACTTTACCCAATCAGTGCTCGGTGTCAAAGCGCCAGTATCTGCATGAGGATCCAGGCTGAGATTGAGATTGGATTGGAATTTAGGGCCACTTTTACCAACGTCAGTTAGACTAACCGACGGTTAATTCCAATGGAATTATCCAATCGCATTTGTCTTTGACCAGAATGAACCAATCACGGTTGATACTTTAACCGTCGGTTAGACTAACCGACGGTTAATTCCAATGGAATTATCCAATCGCATTTGTCTTTGACCAGAATGAACCAATCACGGTTGACACTTTAATCATCGGTTAACTTAACCGACGTTGGTAAAAGTGGCCCTTAACCAATCAGAAGAAAGAAAATCTCAAGTTTAGTGATCTTTGCTTTGATTGGTCAAAATCCAATCTAATCTCAATCCCAATCTCTAGTCTGATACGGGCTTAAAAGCTATCGCACACAAAAAAATTTAAGCAATAAGCGAATCAGCCAATCACAATCAAGAATTTAAGGCGAAACGTAAGCGGTAACAAATCAAATGTCGATTTTCTTAGGGCTATCGCACACGAAATGCACAGTATAGCATAAGTATGGCATAAGGTCGTTGGACCAATGGGAATCTTACGTAAATCAATATRGCRRCWWTATRCTGSAYGTTCATTGGTTCAGYGRTCTTATGTTATGCATATGCAGCTTATGTTATTTTGTGTGCGATAGCTCTTACTTTTGCAATTCTGAGTATTTCAAAGGCTGTGTTCTGATATACACTGTCAGTATTGAATACTCTATAGTATATGTAACGTGACCTGTAGATTTTCAGTACTGATAGTATATATCGGAACACAGAACCAAATTGGAATGCCGAATAATAGCGATTAATTCGAATCTAATATTTATGGATATATATGCCAAATTAGATTGCTATTACAAGCAAAATTGTCTTTTATTGTGTGGAAATGTTTAACACTAATATAAAATATCGATATATAGCAAATTTAATCGAATTTGTAGTGATCTTCAGGAAGGTCAATTTTCTAGAAAGTTTCTAGTAAAAACAACACTTTACCCAATCAGCGCTCGGTGTCAAAGCGCCAGTGTCTACATGAGGATCCAGCCTTACTACTGACGCTTCTGATTTGACTGATTTGCATCTGCGCAACACTTGTGCTGCGTCTTATGTAGATGGGCCTTAATGCATTTTTTGTCTGCTGGACGCAGCCACTGTGATCAGACTAGCGTGCAATTCACGCAAGTTTTGTGAATTATTTTCGGATTGAATGATCGATTTATATTTTGATAAACTATATATCTTTTGTCATTATCATGACTACTTCAGTTAGCACAAATCCGTCTACATTATTACCTTTAGGTAAAAGAGATCTTGTACTCTAAATTATATATATATGCGTGTGTGCCATATATGTGATGTTTTGTTGGATTTGTAATCTTATGTCAAATTATATCATTACTTGTAGAACTAGTTGATAAATGTATCGGTTCTCGGATACATATTATTATGAAAAATGACAAAGAGATTGTAGGAACTTTGCAAGGTTTTGATGATTTCGTGAATATGTTGCTGGAAGATGTAACAGAAAGTGAAGCAACCCCGGAAGGTCGCAGAGTTACGAAATTGGACCAAATTCTTCTTAATGGCAGCAATATTACTATGGTTATTATACATCCATACTTGATAATATTCAATAATTCTGATATTGAACACTTTTAATAATTTCTAACATGATGGAAAACAAAACTGAAATTTTTGTGATTTTTGTTACAGTTGGTGCCTGGTGGTGAAATGCCAGATACATAAGACTTTTGAGCTATCACAATTTATTTCTATCGTGACATGATTAACGATATAATAACATTAACCTAGTTATTGTAAGTAAGGTTTCTTATAAACTTAAACTCAGTTTTGAAACAAATAAAAATTAACTCTTAATTATAAAAGATCAAGTCTATTGATTATTTCGCTAAGCATGGGTCTATCTGCAATATTTTGTGACCATGCCGCTCTGAATAGCTCGTTATATCTTCCAGCAAATTCATCGTCGAGAGTTTCATCTTTAGGGCGTGCTCCTTTTACAGAAATATATATGATAGTATGAATATGTAATCCATGGAAAGGTACTTCTCGAGATAGCATTTGCCAAGCTACGATTCCTAGGGAATAAATATCGGCGGCGAATGTAGGTACATCTCCTCGAAGCACTTCTGGTGCTGCGTAGCCTGGTGTACCCTGTATGATAAAGAGATGAGACTTTATGTGAAAAAATTAAATAAAATCTTGCATTACTTATAAACGAATGTCTTTATAATTATATGTATATATATATATATATATATATATATATATATATGAAAAATGTTGGAACTATATTGCATGTGTCTGCAATTCTACTTGGAAATTCGTTAAGTTTTTGAGTGAAGATTCAACGAGTTATATATATTCATACTCGCGGTCTAATCGGAACGTGCGGTTCGTTGATTAGTATAGAACTACCAAAGTCAGTTAGCTTAGCTTGACCATTAGCTGCCATTAAGATATTGGTTGCTTTGACATCTGCATGTATCACGCCAGAATCATGGCAGAATTGGAGCGCACTAGCGATGTCTCTCCAGATGGAGACGCGCTCCTCTTTCGACAATGCTGATTCCTGCAACCTGTCCTGCAACGACGTACCGCATAGTTCCATTGTTATCAACGATAAGCTACTGCCCTGTTCTATACTCAATATTTTCACAATGTTGGTGTGTCGCAGTACAGTTGCATGTCTCTCCGAGTTTATTATTTCATTGTCGTTTTGTTTGCGTGGAATTATTTTGGCTGCCACTTGGTCTCCTGAGAAATGTAACGATAATAAATAGTTTTTATTGGCTCCTATTGTCATTACATATGATTACCTCTGACAACAAAATTTGTTAAGAAAAATTATGATAAGGCACCTTTGTAAAGCACCTTGTAGACGGTACCGAAAGCACCTGCTCCGAGCACAAAGCAATGTTTCTTTGATAAACCGTCCCTGAGTAATTTAACTCTATTAGGAGTATCGATATTAAACGGTGACAATAGTTTTTCACCTTCCACCTTTTTTTCGCAAATGTTACTTGGAGTTTTTGGAGTTGGACGTATTCTAATAAATTATTATTTGTTTATGATCTTTATTTTAAATAAGAAAAAGTTCTGGAGTCTCACCTGTTCGATATAGAGCTTTCGAGTGGCCGAGGTGACAGATGCTTTAGCGTGGATACAAATTTTCGCGGTGAAGCCATTTGGCCAGGTAATGATTACGATATAAATAATAATTTCTACATGTAGAAAGGAAAATCGTAGAATTTTTTAAATATTTGAGATTTGCATAAAAATCGGTGAAATTATCATTATATTCCGTATAAAGGAAAACGCAGAACTTATTAAAATTTCGTTCTCTGTATACAAACACATTGAAGACAATGAGAGAACGGTAGATACATAAAAACAGTAGACACAGAACATTGTGAACTTTCAACAAACAAGAATATGTTCTTTTTTTCTGGTGAAAAAAATCTCATTTTTTCATGTTTTATATTTTGTTATAAAAATTCCTAAAAAAGTACCTTAAATTTTTTCAAATTTTATAAGTTTTCTTCGGAAATTAGCATAAGAAATCTTAGAATCTCAGAATTCATATATAAGAATTCACAATAATTCTAGAAAAGATGTACTCAGCATCTTTATACGTGTTTCGTATAAAATTAATAATATTAATATATTAATAATATTATATGATGCCCCGGGAAAAAATTATATATATGGCAAAATCCGTAGAACTTTTAGAATTTAAGTTATCGCAAGTTCAAACACTGACTTTAAGT
>JANQDE010000267.1:91336-115728 GCA_037157785.1 Cephalotes varians
TAAAACTTTTATATAAAGCAAATGATGTTACGAGTCGACGCCAGAAATCGATAAATTTTGTAATTTTTTTTCGTTTTTCATATCCAAATGTAGCTTTGCGCCTGCGTTATTATCTATACTTTAATTGTGGAAAAGGATTTTTAAATCTATAAAGGCAATTAGAAGAAAAGAGATTAAAACAAATGTCGGTAAAACAGACGGCTTTAGCATCCCCTTAAGATCGAAAAAAAATAAGGAAAATCGTCTTACACTCAATCGGCAATGTTTGGCCCATACAATATCCCTTCAGTATCTTCGTAATATTCATTTTCTATTGCTTTTTCATGTCGAATTTGCGTCCGGCGTTCCTTCGTCGCCTCACAGTCGCGCCGATTGGCTTCGGTGATACGCAGTTTATCTTTTCGCGCCGCGTGAGCTGCTGCTCCCATGCCAATGGTAACGCCCATGGTTTCCATGATTTTCAGCAGCGGTTTGAAGCCCTCATTAAACGTACAGAGTGCACAATTTGTTGCTATCTCGATGATCTTCTTGCCAACAAACATGTGCTTCGGAGCCAGATGCCAAACACATGCACTGAATGACTCGTTGTTGTTCTTTGTGTTTGCACCCAAGCACCGCCACAGCAGATCGTCTGTGGTAAGATCCTCGTAGATGCTCTTCAATGCTGGCTGAATGTCATCATCAAGGGCTGGCGGATGCTTGTATTCTTCTTGCTTCCCAGAGGCCTGTGCAACACGATACTTGCACCACGACTCTGTGCCCGGCGGACAGAATGAATGCTGGGGTTTAGCGTCCGTCGAAATCTTATGATAAAAAGTCGCCCAGATGTCGTTTCTCATTTCCTTGATTGAATTCGGATTTCGACGAATCGCGAGCTCATAATATGTTGATAATTCTAGCATAATTTTATTCGTGAATGCTGCTGTTTTTACCTTAGGAGTCATGGGTTTTTTCGAGGAAGTTCGTGATGCTTTTCTCTTCGGTGTCTCTTGCAAATTTTCATTATTATCTTGAAGAATTCTTTGAGATTTTTTAAACTGCGTTAGATTTTTCTTCGCGTCTTTTGCACGCTCGTATATGCGTTTTTTCACGTGCAACACACATTCCATCTTATTTACCTCCAAGTCCTCGCCGTACGGTGAAGCGTCTTTCAAATTCTTGAAGGTTTTTGTGTCTCCATCGCCAATGTAGTTTTTGTAGTATACATTGTGTAAACTGATAGACCTGCTAAACATTTCTAACACTCCATCGACCTCCATTTTTCCTGCGCTGCCAGTGTGATTTGCGGTACAATGTTCTTTATGTTCCTCATACCAAGCATCATACTCCAGCTCGTGCTCCTTTCCGGCCCATTTTTCGCACATTTTACACACACTTGATTTCACAACTACATCCAAAATTTTTCCGGTGTATTTACCGATTAGAGACACAATACCGATGAGTGACGCAAATCCGCGTTTCGCCCAAGAGCTATCACTAGATACACTCAAATGATTTTCGAGATTATCGGCAGCTTCGTTCTTCTCTCGCTCCTCTCTGGCTGCCTTTCGTATTACTAACTGTGCTACTTGGTGCGCAGCAATTGAGATGTGCTCGAGTACACTATAGTATATGTCTTTACTGATAGTTGAGCCAAAATCCATCAGACCACAAAAATTACGTATGGCTTGACAGCCTACACCAATCAGACGCATAGCAAAAACGAATCGTCGATTTATTTCATACGTCTTGCCTATCATAGGGCTACTTGGAATATGCACTTCCGTATCGCACTCACATTTTACCACTAATTGAAATCCTAAGCCTTTTTCGAGTCTCCTACAAAACTTGATGTTGCTCTTGCAGATCTTACAAATCACATAATCTTGTAACAGACAGAAAAAGCGCAAAATTCACAATGAAATACTCTATAGTATGGTCGATGTTTACTTCGAAGTCATCGGCTACCCTCGCTATTTTCTGGGCCGAGGCACTCGTGTTTTGCACATCATGTTCACTTGTGAATTGATTGCCACTAAAAGATCTTTTTTTTGAACGAGATGGCCTCGTCGTATTGGTTTTGTTGCTTTTCCTATCCATGTTCCTCCTATCCAAAAAACAACTGCTTCAAAACGCAAAGTAACGCACTTCCGGACTCCAAACACACACACAACAAATAAGCAATGAAAAAATTACAGAAACATGTGCTCTACTATAGCACCGAGTGTATAAACAGAGAATATACAAAATATATAGAAGAGAATATATCTAGAGCAATACTATACGAAGGCCCACTCGACACGCCAGGCGTACGTTTCGCGCGCCGGTACCTTATGCCATATTTCCGGTACTTTATGCCATATTTCGTTTTTCAACCCTCTTTAGGAACGCTCTAAGAGAAAAGAAGGTTTCTACCTTATTTGTATAGGCATAAAGTAAGTAAAAATGAAAAAAAAAAATCGATTTTTTTCCCCCTACTACCCCCTTAATTTGAACACTGTGAATCTTCTTTTAATTTTAAAATGTAAGTTATGACAATTCAAAATATGAATTAGTATTAACTTTTGCACTTCTGCACTTAGAAATGATATCCAATTAACATTTTGAAAATCATTAAAAAATTTACAATAATAATGAAACATTTGTTCTAATTTTATAAACATATTAAATGTTTGAACGTTAACAAAACATAAAGAATGTGTTGTATAACATTTTAATCGTACAAATTCTGTAAATGAATAACGCAATGGAATTGGCAATTTTACTGATTGAATACATTTATTGTAAGTTTTACTTGTTTTGGTAACAGATCTTATAATATAATCAGTTAAGTTATACAAACTATTTAATTCTATATTCGACAAGTATGATATTAAATTTTTATTAAAAGAGTGAATCTCATTTTGACATGTATTAATCACAGATTTGCTTTTTTCCTTTTTCTTTTGATAAATATTCAAGAAATCCTAATAAATATTGTCCATCGTCTTTATCATAATTAATACTAAAAATATCTTTCATATACATAGAGAGGGCAATTATTTTTAAGTCATTAGTGAATGGAAGTGGATTAGATATAACATTTTTATTTTTCTTATTTCTGTACTGCAAAGTTTTCATTTTCTTCCTCATAATGATTAAACGTAAATGCTGTTTCTTTACCAGCTGTTTATATTTCTCACATTCTTCTTTTTCATTTCCATGAAAGTCAGATGGATGATATATTTGCTGACGAAGTCACAGGCTCCGAAATATTATTTATGTTATTATAACTTAGGAAGATTGTACATCATAAATTATATTGTAACACTTTTTCTTTCTCTTTTAATACTTACTGATATATACTTTTAATACTTACTTGCAGTAGTAACTTTTTCATTTTCAATTATGTTATTATTTGCTCCTTTATTTGTACACTTATTGCTTTGCGTAAGAACATTACTTTATTGCCATCGTTTTTTATGGTCTTTGTTGGTATTTGCTATTTAAAAAAAAGACCAAAAATTATTGGTACTGCATCTCATTTTAATTTACGTTTACTTATATCGCTATTCCATATTTCTGAGGCAAAATGAAGCTATACATTATAACAATAATTTCATTATACATAACACAATTCAATCATAATTGTAAGAAAAGCATAGAAATTATAGAATCTATTATTAGATTAGTTTTAATTAAGTTTAGTTTTAATTAGATTAATTTTAATTAATATTGTAATTATTAATTCATCATAGTAAAATAATACATTATTGCTAACTTCATAAAGACGAGAATTGTTTGTTTGGAATATTTTGGAATATTTTGTATAACTCCACAAAGCCCGATATACAGGATATTTTGGAAAAGCTTTCATTTTATAATCTTTTACTGAGGAGTTATTGCAAAATGGTGATGCACACCCACTCATTTTTGCAGTGAACGGCTATCATGAGCGAGTAGTCAATCGTGCGTCCAGAAAGATTAGGTTAGGTTTGAAAAAGAAAGAGAACGGATGTATATCCTTCTCTCTCGTAGGATTTTGCCCACTTGCCTATAAGGCAAGATTCTGATTGTCTCTACATCGATATATAGAATGGACTGCTGATGGTAGTGATAAGGGTAGAAACACACGTGGAGTGAAAGGCAGATAATAATATAAACGTTCTTTCTCTGTCTACTAAAGCCTGAACCAATCAGTTTTTCACGTGTGGCTAATCGAATCAAAATTAAAGATATCGTTCAGCCTCAACATAACAAAGATAGATCCGTCGTACAATTAGGGATGAAAAAACAGCAGAAATTCTCGCATCGGCAAAATTGAACGCTTATGATTCCTTAAGATGTCGAGAACGAGATTTTGATGTTAGTCGTGACATTATTCGACGCATTTTAAAAGACAACAAATTTCATCCTTACAGAATGTCTGTTCATCAAGCATTGAATTATAACGATTCTCGACAGAGACTTGCATTTTGCAACTGGTGGCTAAGATAGCAACCATCTGATTTACACTTGAAAATTTTATTTTTTGACGAATGTACATTTAAAAGTGATGGATCTGACAATACTTGAAACTCTCGTTGGGCACAAATTAATCCTCACTGGTTGAGAGAAATGGATCATCAAACCGTTTGGAAAGTCAATGTTTCATTATGTGGCATTATTGGAAGTCAAATCGTAGGTCCTGTTTTCTTCGATGAAAATATAAACAGTGATATATATTCCGCCTTGATAGAGACAGATTTTCCTGTCTTATTAGAAAATATTCCTTTGCGATTGCGCCTGAACTTGTGATTCCAACAAGATGCGTGTCCGTCGCATACATCGAGAGTTGCTCGTGTATCATTAAACGCTATGTTTCCCAACAAATGGATAGACAAATAAGGTCCGATCAATTATCGACCCCGATCAGACCTTATCGTCCTTGATTATTATTTCTGGGAAAGGATAAAAGATTTGGTCTATCATGAACGTCCAACTACGAGGGACAACATGATTCATAGAATAAGTGAAGCAATTCGATCCTTAGGTGCTGAGGAAATTCTTCGAGCAACCAATTGCTTTCAAAATAGAGTAGATGCTTGCATCGTAGAGAATGGTGCTCACTTTGAACACTTAGTCATTTAGGCAAACTCATTCATCCCCGAATCGTGAGGAGTAAGGGGAATCACGTTAATCAAGGACCCCGAATAGTCAGAGACAAAAAAAATAATGACTTTGTAATAAACAGATACATAATTTTTTTTAAAGATAATTATGTTGTTACAACATCAATTGATTAGTCCAATTATTCTGTGCATAAAGTATTAAGATTACCGAAAACTGAATGTTTTACAAGATATTTTGTATTTTGTCAAAATATTAAAATTTTCAAGTTCTTATAACTCAACAAATTTTTAATGAAAAAATTTAATTATAATGCCTTGGAAAGCTCTCAAGATAAGCTACAAGAATATGTAATGAAAAATATACTATTTGGAAAAATCAATGTGATCTTCATATGACTTTCAAACAAATTCAAGGTCACACCAATAACACTATCTTATGTACACCACGAAACCATACAACTTTTGTCTAAAACATTTTTTTCTAAAATGTTCTGTTTCCGATAAAAGTGTACCGGTGGTCTCAGACATCTGTATAATTATTTGTAATGATCTATATATAATTATATATATAGCAGAGCAATTTTTTCTTATTTTTTCAAACTTGACTTTTTGTAAAAAAAACAAAAATTATCCTTTTAATTATTTTTTGTTTTCTCATTATTATTATTTTTTTTGTATCAAACAATAATTTTGCAAAAGAAAGGATATATAAGCATATATGGACATATAATTATATATGTTTATATATATTTATATATATTCTTATATAAAAAATTTTTTGTGAAGTGATGAAATAGAAAGGTACAGAATTACACTTTTCAATAGAACAAATTTCGATAATTAGAAATTTCGTATTGAAACACTATTAAATGAAATGTTTAAGTTTCTTAAAAATCCTACACGAAGAGATAACAGAAAAACAATGCAAAAATTATCTTTTTAATTATTTTTTATATTATCTTATTCTTATTATTCTTGTTTTTGTATCAAGTAATTTTACAAAAAAAGAAGGATAAGTATATACAGGATGAATCATAATGGTTATCCCAACGTTTTACCAGAGAGATGAGTTACCGACTGCAACTGTAATCCATTAATAGTTTCATAGATGACAGCTGCTTGGGTCGATCGTGCGTACTGAATGCGCGAGTGTGATGTACAGTCAAGTTCTAAAGTATAAATTAAATGACATATATCATTTTATAGAAGCTATGCATGCTTAATTAATATATTTAACTCTTATATATTTAACTCTTTTCTTAAACGCGGTTTATCTTTGCGCGTTTTTATTTTTATGCATTTCCTTACGCATTCTTTTCAAATTAAAAATGTAATTTTTTTTTACGCGATTTCCCATACAGCACAGATCTCCAAGGGACGTCCTAAGGACGTCCTTGGACGTTCCCAGAATGTCCATAGAACATCGTGTGCTGTCTTATAATAGATATGATGGACATATTGCGCATGATCACATGTTGTAATTTTTTATCTGCGTATGCTCTTATATAATATGACTTCAATATGTCTGTTGAGTCTTACATTTCGAAAAAATATGATAGAATATAGCTCCAGGCGAAGGTTCACTTTAAAAAAACCTAACGCGCCAAAAGTGGCACCTCAAGGGTGGTGTGGAAGTTCACATTATTTATAATTTTTATTGTTTTTATATGTCAAAAATTCAAAACAATACCGCTTCTTATAGAAAAATATAATAACGCGATTGTTTTAGAATTATATTTAAAAAGTATTATTTATAAAATAGTATTTTTTTTTGCACTCTACAGCACTTACAGTATTCTATACGAATAGCATTGTACATCCAATTTTCTTTTTACGCGATAGATAGTTCCGCATAATAATAAGAAATCGCGTAAAAAGAATTACATTTTTAATCTGAAAAGAATGCGTAAGGAAATGCATAAAAATAAAAACGCGCAAAGAAAAGAGTTAAATATATTAATTAAGCATGTACAGCTTCTATAAAATGAGGTATGTCATTTAATTCATACTTTAGAATTTGACTGTACATCACATTCGGACATTCAGTACGCACGGTTGACTCAAGCAGCTGTCATCTATGAAACTATTAATTACAGTTACAATCAGTTAACTCATCTCTCATGGTAAAATGTTGGGACAACCATTATGATTCACCCTGTATAAACATATTTCGTATATAAATATATATGTTTATATATATTTATATATATGTTTATATATATTTTTTGGATTACATTTGTTTTTTTATCTTATATTTTCTTTTTTATTTTCTGGATTTTATAGATTTTATATTTTCTTTTGCTGTTTATATATATTATATCAATACTACGCGGAAAAAAAGGGATCGACAACACACATTCAACTCATTCCGAACATTTCCAAAGAATCTCATTTTATTAAAATCAAACCGGAAACAAACCCGACAACGAAATTCGAAAATTACCTTGATGATAAATGGTTCGTCAATCTAAGTAGTGTGACAATCCCAAAAGAAGTGCAACAATTATTACAATTAGGTGACAGGTTTGCTCTCCCTACTATGAATTCCAATCTGCATAATACTATAATAGAAATTATTAAACAAACTGAAAATAACATTATAAATCTGAAAAATATTTGCGAAAATGACGTCAGAAATCGTACAATTTTTGGCATCAATAAACTATACAATAGTGATAAACCTATGAACCACATTGATGTACTTCTTGAAAATTGGTTGCAAAATTGGTTTACCAAAAGATTCACCAAATCCCATTCTAACATTTTATTTACAAGAGCTGACAAAGGCAATATCACCGTTGCCCTCGACAAGAATACTGCTCGCAAATGGAGACTATGCTACGCGATAAAGACATATACGAAGTTATCAAGAACGATCCTTCCAAGAAATTGATTTCTATGCTGATCTCTCTTATTTCACATTGGAAAAAACAAAATTACATCGACAACCGCACATATAAAAAGATATATTGTAGCGATGGTCCATTACCTAGAGCCTATGGGTTGCCAAAAATCCATAAACCGGACAATCCACTGAGAATAATAGTTTCGTCCACCAATAGTCCACTTTATTCGCTTGCAGAATACTCGCACAACATTCAAAAGCATTCCTAAACCTAGCAGTTTCATAAAAAACTCCTATCATTTAGTCAATCAACTAGATGGTAAAACCCTTGACTCCCAACACTCCTTAGCATCGCTTGATGTTGTTTCACTTTTTATCAACGTTCCTACAAAATTAGTGGTAGAAAGTATAAAAAGAAGATAGTCGTTAATAGCTAACAATACAAAAATTCCAATTGAACATTTCATCAAAGCTTTAAATTTTATAATGAATTCAACGTTTTTCACCTACAACAAAGTCATGTATAAACAAATTTTTGGCACACCCATGGGCTCCCCTCTATCTCCGATTATAGCGGACATTGCAGGACCTAGAAAAATCGACAATTGAAAAATTACCCTTTGATTTGCCGTTTTTCTAGATTTATAGATGACATTATTTTTGCGGCTCCGAGTGATATGTTGGATGTGGCACTAGATACTTTTAATCGGGTACATGAAAGGTTGCAGTTCACAATGGAAGTGGAAAGGGAGGATAAAATTAGTTTTTTGGAAGTCTTACTCACCAGAGACAAGAACATTTTAACCTTTGATCTGTATCATAAACCTACCTTTTCGGGGAAGTTTTTAAATTTTTACTCACATCATCCGATCACACATAAGAGAGGTGTCGTTATTGGTCTCACCGACAAAATATTGAAGCTTACACACCCGAAGTACTACTCAAAAAACTTTACAGAAACCATTAATTTGTTACGAAGAAATGGATATCCTAGTGAATTTATTTTCCACACGATTAATAATAGAATAAAAAATTGTACCTTTAAAAAAACTAATACTACAGATACGTCAAATAAAGAAAGGAAGAAATTTTTCACAGTTCCCTTCGTCAAAAAAATACCAGATAGCCTAATAACTTTTAAAAAAAAATCGAACCTGCAAATCGCACACACTATCCCAAACAAACTCAGGGAATACATAAAGACTGGCAAAGACAAGTTAGAATTAAAAGAGTGTTGCGATGTAGTGTACAAAATCAATTGCAAGGTCTGTAAAGCTTCATACGTCGGACAGACAAAAAGATGTCTAAAAACACGATTACATGAACATAGAACCGACATCAACAAAAAGAGTGGACTTTTATCTGTGATCTCACAATACCGGCTACAAGAGAACCATGAATTCGATTGGGACAATTGCATGGTATTAGATATGGAACCCTCTTACTATAAAAGATTACTCTCCGAAATTGTTAATATCAAACTACAACAGAATGGACTAAACAGAGCGACACGGATCTTCTCGCAGAGTCTTATTCTCCTATCCTAAAGTCTCTGTCCCCCCTCTACACCTTTCGGGATACAAAGCGTGACACATGATCACGCTCAGTCTCTGTACATCTCTAATTGGAACAGCACCTTTGCAAAGTTTCAGTTTAATTAATAAATATGGAGTTGCCCTATCTCCACATCCAGCATCGCACCATAGTAAGTGTTATTGTAAATCTATTCAATTTCGCGTATCAATTTCACATGTTTAATTTGTAACAAAAAAATTTTTTAAGTACACGAACAAATTAACGACACCGAGAAACATACGTGCGATTCTACCAGAACAAACCAAACGTCAAATACTAAATGAGACTCAAGTTTTAAGATTTTATTATTAAGACGTTACTAATTGTATTATAGTTAGCCTTTATTTCTTCATTTAATTACACACTGAAGATGACCAGCGTAAATGGTCGAAACGTATGAATTTTAAATTTGTTTTTGTAAACCTAAACAACGAAGGTTACTGTGACTGTCTATGTAATAAACAGTAATTGGCAATAACATCCGGCATGGCTCATTAGCCCCCTTGTAATCTATTTTATTTTATATTATATATATGTTTATATATATTTACATTCTTATATGAAAAATTTTTTCTCGAGCATCCATTTCTCTTTTTCGAGTTACTTTCAACACGTTTTGTCAACTACGATATATTAATAGTATATTAATTTTTTCTTTTTTTGTGCCCATAATCTGTTATAAAGGTTTTAATGACAATACATATCGTAATGATTTCGCAGATCTTATTTTTACTTATATCTTATAGTATATCGTACAAGTATTTCTCAGTCCTTTCGGAAAAAAGCCAACCAAATTATTCCCTTTCTCGGTGAAAATACTACTGTTTCAGGACTAACTTTTGGTTTAAACAAAAAACTCTAAATTTTTAATGCAAAAGAAAATATAAAATCTATAAAATCCAGAAAATAAAAAAGAAAATATAAGATAAAGAAAACAAATGTAATCCAGAAAATAAATAATATTAAATTGTTTTCTCTAATAGTAAAGAATATAATGTACAAGAATAAAGCAATCACAAGATTATGACATGATGGATAGACATGATAGATAGAATAAGAAGCCTGTCAAGACAAATCAAGATAAGATAACTCTAGAAATACTCAGATTAATAACAGAAAACTTTAACGCAAACTTAATTTATGTTTAGAAAACATGGACATTTTGAATATTTAATTTAAAATTATGAATAATTTAGAGTTATGAATAATCTAATTCCTTCTTAGCCAACTTATCCCCCAATATTGTCTTCACTGGCTAGATCATTCCCCGATCTTGTCTTTATTGAGTGAATTCTCACTCGATCTGACTTTCTTTGACTGGACTGTCATTCGATTTTGCCTTTAAAAAAAAACCATAAAAAAAACATTTTTATGTTTATTATATATACAGAGTGAGTAAAAAATTCGGACCGGCGAAATATCTCGAAAACTAAGCATTTTTTAAAGAAATGTTTCCTACAAAAGTTGTAGGGTTTCAAATGATCTATTCACTGATCTGGTCAATTGGGTGACGTCACCAAGGTCAAGTCAAGGTTAATTTTTTTAAATGGCACATCCTATTTTTGATTATAGAATCTAATAGCTGGTATCAAGAGCTTTTCAAAACACTACAATTAAGTTATTTTTCATAAAGTACTTTTCGAGTTATAAGGCTTGAATGTTACAGCACCACTGACATTAGCATTACTCAGTGCGTGGATGGTTTCAAAAATTACATTTTGCACGTTAAAATTTTATTTAAAAAATTATATCTCTTGTGGGCGGAAAGAGAAAAAAAAATAGCATTCGAGAAAACATTGCTCGGACTACGCTGAAAAAGGGATCGAATGCCAACCATTTCTGCGTTCGCGCGAATTTAGGGGAAGTTTCGTGAAAACTGTTGGACAGCTCCACTCTTTTAAAAGCTTGGACTCTGGGTCTCAAAAATATTGAGTCTCTTCAAGCTTTTGTAAAATTTTTCTACAATTGCTATGGTGTCGAAAAAAAAACGTATTTATACCTTAATAATAAAAGAGTATGGAGATAAAAAAAGATTATATCAAGAGACATGTAATCTTTTCAATGCAACTTTTAATCCCCGAGAGCCAATTTCAAAATTTACAGTTGTAAGAACAGTTCAGCGTTTCATTGAAACAGGTAATGTGAAAGATCGTTCGACCTACATCTGCCTCCAATGACGAGAAGAGTGCAACTATTTTGCAAAGCTTTATCGAAACGCCTAATACGTTTACTAGAAAAGTTGCTACAGAAAACGAAGTCAGCCAATTATCTATGTGTAATATTTAAAAAAAGCACAAATTTCATCCCTATAAAATGTTTTATGTGTAAGAGTTAATTACTGAAGATTTTGACCGGAGAATAGGATTTTGTGAACTTACTGAGGAACGTGGAAATGATTTCGTAAATAACATTGTCTTTTCTGATGAAACCAGTTTCGAACTTTATGGGAATCGTCAGAATTACCGATGTTGGAGTACCGAAAATCCACATTGGATAAGAGACAACAAATTTCAATATCTTGATAAAGTCAATGTCTGGGCAGGAATAATTGGAGATCATTTAATAGGTCCATTTTTCATCGATGGAAATCTCAATTCTGAGATGTACGAAACAATGCTAATTGAATAAATTGTTCCTGCTATTTGAAATCTTTTTCCTAATGATTTCGATCGCATGTGGTTCCAGCAAGATGAAGCTCCATCGCATTTCGGATCAAGGGTATGAAGGTTACTGACTGAAACTTTTCCGATCAGATGGATGGGAAGCGTGGAACAATTGAGTGACCTTCAAGATCCCCTGACACCACTTGATTTTTTTAATGGAAATTCTTAAAAGAACGTGTTTATAAAACAAAACCTGCGAGTGTGGGAGAATTGAAGCAGAGAATAACTGACGAAATAAGTTTAATAACTGTTGATATTGTTGCGCTACGGCGCTTTCGCGTCCGATTTCGGCTGTGTCATTCGGCCTTAGGAGTGGCTGACCGGCCTGACCGCGGAAAATTGATATTAGAAAAAGAAAGAACGTTCCTTGACGACGATTGTTGATTTTGATTTTATAAGCTGAATTTGATCTGTAAAATAAAAGTTTCTTTCTGTTCTGAGAAACTCTCTCTCGTACTTTATTTCCGCGTGTGTTGTGATCATGAGTGCGCGCAGCGTGTGCAACATTTTGGGGCTTATCCGGGATTCGAAACGCTCGGACGACGAATTATAACGTTCGGACATCGGAACGATAGAGCGGAATATGGCTCTTATGGCAATGCCAAGGAAGAGCACACGAACTTCGGGAGACTCTGAAACTCCGATTCCGAAGACGTTCTTCGCTCCGCTAGGGAGATGCGGGAGGAACATGCGTTATAACAGCGACAGGAGGAATTAGTGATGACATTGCGACAGTGAGACAAGGAGTTTCGACAACTTCGAGAGAGGATTTTACAGCTAAATCCTTCCAATAATAGAACTTCTTACAATTTAGAATCGGTTATGAATATGGGAATTGACGTACAGAATTTTTCGAATTCGGGAGAGTTAGGTTATAAATTAAAATCCGACACTTTGGATGATAGTGCTCCGTTGCGAAAATTTCTCGCGCAGTTCGAATTGATTTCGCTCGCAAATAAATGAGATAATTTTTCAAAATCCGTCGCGTTGGCTCGATTCGAGAAATAAGATTCGCTCGGTTTTGGATGGTAAGAAGAAGAGAATCTAAATTTTGCTGAATTAAAATCAAAGTTATAATTTCGTTTTGGCGAGGAACATTGCGCAAGCTTACTATTCGCAATTCACTAAACAAACTCGGAAACAAAAAAACGGGGAAGATTTTGTTCGCTCGAAACGGAACGGTTATCGCGTCTGGCATACCCCGAATGTTCCCATGAATCGCGAAACAAAATTGCATGTGCACAATTCATTTCGGCATTGTCAAATGGTTTCGTAAAACGTACATTTCAGTTAGAAGATATTACCTCGTTGAAAAAGCTGTCCAAAAGGCGATGGCCGAGAAAATCATACAAGAAAATAACGCTTTCAGAAAAGGGAGAGGGTAGAAAGAAAAATTTAAATTCCGCGCAAGAAAAGAATTCGAGGAGAGTGGCAACAGAGAGGAACAAAGATATGGAAAGAAAAGAAGGTCAGAGAGAAAGAGTAGTAGAACAAGGAAAGCTATCGTGGCGTTTAAATAAAATAGCTAGAAAAGAAAAGGAGTGTTGCCAATGTGGAGCAAAGAGGCATTTCCGAATATCCTGTTAGTGTTGCCGAACAGAAGGGAAATTAAGAATAATCGAGTTTACCAGGGCGAGTCCGACTAAAATAAGGAATACCCCGACGCATATTGAAGAAGTAACCTGAGTGGAGTCGAGGCTCTGGAAGTTCTTGAAAAAAAAAGAAAACTAGAAAGTGGTTAAAAACAGAAGCGAAACAGGAAAATTAAAGAGAAGAAAATTAAGAAGTCTGTTTTACGGTTTTTTTTTATCCGTGGTTTTTCCCGTGGGGCTTAGGGAAAATACCAAGGCAGGGACTTGGGGAGTCTCTTCTCCTTAGGGAGTCTCCTTAAGGGAGAGACGTTGGGTCATAGTAATTATCCTCCTCCTTGTCCGAAGACTTCAAGAAGACTTTAACTTGAAGAGAAGGATAATTGGAAATGCAACTCAGCGATCGACGTGAAGAACGATGTGCAGTTTGAGAGCCTGAGAAAAGTCTAGGAAGAACAAGAAATCACAAGAAGCTCAAGAAATGGGGGAAAAAATGCTGAGATGCTAAACTACCTTAGTTGTTGAGACGACAACTTAGAAAGGCGAAGAAACAGTGTTGCACTACGGCGCTTTCGCGTCCCGTTTCGGCGATGTCGTTCGGTCTTAAGGCTCATCTACATAAGACGCAGCACGCAGGTCGCAACGCACATGCGACAGCTAATCAGAAGTGTCAGTAACTATTGCTGCTTCTGATTGGCTGTCGTGTCTGCGTTGCGACTTGCGACACGCGTACTGCGTCTTATGTAAATGAAACGGCTTTTAGGAATGGCTGACTACGAAAAATCGATATTGAAAAAAGAAAGAAAGTTTCTTGATGACGGTTGTTGATTTTGATTCTGAAAGCTGAATTTGACGTGTAAAATAAAAGTTTCTTTCTGTTCTGAGAAGCTCTCTCTTGTACTTTATTTCCGTGTGTAATCGTAAGTGCGCGATTGCAACAATATGTTAAGAAATGTCAGAAACTCTTTTCAATTAAGGCTAGCACACTGTCAAGCGATAGAAGGAAGGCAATTTGAACATCTAATATAATCATTCAACTCTTGCACATAATTTCATAGGGATTAAATTTGTGATTTTTCAGTCACACGTGGGCAATCTTTCATGCTATCTGTTTCAGTAAAATATTGAATTGTTGAATTTTAAATTAGATCTCATGCGCATGCGCACATACATGTGAGAAGCAAGAGGATTCACATAAATCAAGCTCTCCAAAGGATGAGAGCCTCGTCACATCTATGTCGTTCATCCTGGATAATACTAAGCACGGGGAAATGTCAGTAGTGCTATAACTTTCTAGCTTCATAACTCGAAAAATATTTTATGAAAAATAACTTAATTGTAATGTTTTGAAGAGCTCTTGATACCAACTATTAGATTCTGTAATCAAAAATAGAGTGTACTATTTAGAAAATCAATGTGACCTTGACTTGACCTTGGTGACATCATCCAAGGTCAAACTGACCAGATCAGTGAATAGATCATTTGAAACCCTACAACTCTTGTAGAAAACATTTCTTTTGGAAATGCTTAGTTTTTGAGATATTTTACCAGTCCGGGATTTTTTTATTTACCTTATATATTATGATTGTTAACTTTGAAAAAAAATTTAAATAAATTTAATTAGAAACATAAATTTAATGTTTATTGAAATCTTTATTTTTAAATGTAATCTAGCAGAAATAATATTAACTTTTTATTTAATTAATCGACAAATAGACAAAAATAATTTTTTTACAAATATAATGTATTGTTCTTTTGTAATTTAAATAATGTAATTTTAAAAAAACATTTGTAATGTTTGTATTGTAGCAAGTATATTCAATGAATCTCGTTACAAAAGTTATAATGTGGAATATTATAAATTCAAAAAATTATACCTTTTATTTTTTGAGATAAAAGAACAAATTTTTTTTATATCACCA
This sequence comes from Cephalotes varians, assembly GCA_037157785.1. NCBI lineage: Eukaryota > Metazoa > Arthropoda > Insecta > Hymenoptera > Formicidae > Cephalotes > Cephalotes varians. The sequence continues at coordinate 107,000 of JANQDE010000267.1, forward strand.
CATGCCTCAGTGGTCGAGAAGGTAAGACGCTCGCCCCGGAAAGTCGAGAGGTTCCAGGTTCGATCCCTGGCTGAGGTGTTATTTTTCGCAACAAAATTCTTTACAATATTCGGGGGGAATAAGGGATTGAGATGCTTATCAGCATCGTTGTTATTAAATTGATTATCAATTTAATAGTGTGATTTACTATTCTTGTTCGTCTTAAGACTGTGTTTTAAGACCGAAAATATAATTCGGCGCGCAGTTGAACTTGAGATATGTATACAAAGTCACATAAGAAATTTCAGCACGAAGACCTAGCTTTGACCGTGAGCGCTTTAGTTAATTAATTGTTGTGTTTCACATATCGGTCACGAATCTATTCTTAATTTCAAATTTTTTTTATTAAACTTGTTACTTGACTCCACTGCTTTAAGAATCTAATAAATCAAAAATTAAACAACCATCATTGCTCCCATGAAAGAAGAAAATTTTTATATTAATTTTTTTTCCGTAAAGTATATTTCATAGCCAAAAAATGATGTTTTGTAATGAATTTCTTAAAAATAACTTTGAACAATGTTTTAGACTTGTAGGAAGAAGTATAATGAAAAATAATCAAGCAGATTTTGTTTTAAAACGTAAAATCCAAATTTGCATTAAAAAGTTTCTGTTTTGGATACGATTGGATTCAATACTCTGACCAAAGATCTAATTAATCCATTAGATTGCTCTTTCAAAATCTTAAAAGTTTTGTCTTTAGTAATTTTTCATAAAATCTATTCTTTTCTAAATATTTCGATGATAAAGTTGAAATGAGATACTCTGTATACAAACATACACACGCACGCACGCATAATTGAAAAAATTTTGTGTATGGATTATTTTCAAAATGATTTCTAAACTTGCAAATCGCATAATGTTATTATTAGTGAATAAAATAGAAATACATAATTTTATGTTTTCGATTATGAGCCGGAGGATTGCAAAAAATTCACAAGCAGCGAATTGAACGTTAGTTGTTCTAAACGGTCTACTAGGTGTAATAAGCCTCCAGAAATTGACTATCATACAAATTTAAAAAAAGAAATTGATTATTATTGATAAATTTCTTATGACTTAAGGATTACTACATCTATTGTATATCGGATTAAAGCATTGCTATACGCACGACTACTCTGTATATTCTTGCTTTGATTTCCAATATATGTAAGCGATGTTATTAATACATAATGTTATTAACACATGGTAAGCTTCAGAAGTTTTGTAAAACATTTTTATGGTATTTATCCATGTTAGATGTGTATACATTTGTATTTTGGAGTTTGGACATGTCGCCATCTGGCAGACTCGAGACGTTGATAGTTAGAGAGGGCAGATCGATCGAAGTATAGAAAGAAGAGTTGTTTATGTGTATTCAGTAGTGAAGACAGTTATAGAAGATATAAGAAAAATAGAATAAGTATAATAAAATCTACATGCAAATAAAATTACTTTAGTTTTTCCTACATGGTAGCAGTGATTCGTGGTTAGTTTAACACGGTAATTAGTAAATCGAGCACTGAGACAGAAAACGGGACGAGAACATTCTAGAAATCTTCGAGACGATATAGAAGAAAGAACTTTCTCGAAATGGCGTACGTTAAATGCGATGATATAACTATACCGATATTTGATGGATCAGATTATAGCAATTGGAAAAAACGTATACTGAAGTTTCTACAATTTAAAAAGTGCAAACAAGTGACAGAAAGAGAAATATTACTGACGGACAAGATAGAAGAATGGGAAGAGATGGACACAAAAGCAACTAATTATATATACAGTGCTATTACGAATAAACAATTGGAATATATATGTAATTTGGATTCGGCGTATAAGATAATAAAAAAGTTTGATGAAATGTATTTAGAAAAATCAACGGCACTGCAAATTGTTTGTAGAAATAACCTAGAAGCAATAAAACTTAAAAATTATTCAGAAATAACAACATTCTTTGATGAATTTGAGAAAGCAATAAATGAACTTAAGGCTGCTGGAGCGATGATTCCTAAGCAGGAGAAATTAAACTATATGCTCAAGACGTTACCGAGAACATATAGTCACATTGGTGATTTAATCGATGTATTACCAGAAAAAGACAGGACCGTAGAATATCTCAAAAGCAAGATTAAGCTAAAATCAGTAGAAGAAAAAAATGTGGAGAAAAGCGAAGAAATGCCGGCAAAATCAAATGTGTTTACAGCAGTAGGCACATCGTCAGCGGGAAGTAAACAACCTATAACGTGTTATAACTGTGGAAAATCTGGACATATGCGAAAAGACTGTCGATACAGAAACATAAATAATGGAAGTCGTGGACGAGGACAAAATTTACGTAGTCGTGGCAGATTTCAAAACTATCGCGGACACTATCAAACAAATAAAGCAAGTTGTCATGGGACACATGAAGGAAACTGCTTTAGTGCAGAAGTGAATGGTGACGTGAATACTAAAAATCAGTCAGCTAAAGATAAAATAGTCTGGATTCTAGATAATGGGTGCACTAATCACATTGTAAACAATGACATTTACTTTGAAAAATGTGTCACGCTTAAGGAACCTATGAGTGTTAAAGTTGGAAATGGACGTGTATTGCAAGCGACAAAAATTGGAAACATAAAGACTTTATTTGAAGTATTTCATAAGAAATCTGAAGTGACATTAACCAATGTATTTTATGTAAAAAATATGAAAGAAAACTTAATTAGTTACTCGAAAGTGATGGATAATAATAATAGAGTTGTGTCTATAGGAAATATTACAAAAGTTTACAATAAATACAATGAGATAATTGCAGTGGCAACAAGAGATAAAAATCTACTTAAAATGAAGAGTTATGTCAAGAAACAAGATAATAAAGTATGTGTGAATCTAACGACAGGACTTGGTGAACAGGGTCTAACTCAAAAAGAAAAATGGCATCGTACACTTGGCCATATAAATTTTAATTATTTGGATACAATATGTAAGAATGGTTTACTGGAAGGTGTACCAAAGGAACTAGGATCTGAATATCTGAAATGTGCAATCTGCATCGAGAATAAGATGCACAACTTACCTTTCAAAAATAATAGAACGAGGGCCGAAGATATATTAGAAACCGTTCATACTGATCTTAATGGACTCCATACAACTGTCGGTTACAGAGGTGAGAAATATTTCGTATCATTTTTTGTTGATTATAGTAAATTATCAAAGGTATATTGCGTTAAGTCAATAGATCAAGTATATGATTGTTTTCTTGAGTATATCAATGAGGTAGAAAATCTAGCTGGTAAGAAGATAAGAAGATTAAAATGCGACAATGGCAAAGAATATCTAAACTCGAAGATATATAAGCTTGCTAGAGAGAAGGGTATTCAAATAAACGCATGTCCTCCATATGTTCATGAGCTGAACGGTACAGCTGAACGGTTTAACAGATCAGTTATGGATATGGCTAGATGTTTACTAGCTGAAGCGAAAGTCAGCAGAAGTTTTTGGCCAGAGTGCATAATGGCAGCCGCGTATCTTAAAAACAGAACGTTGGCAAACACAAAAGAGAGAAAAACTCCTTTTGAAATATTTTTCAAGAAGAAACCATGTGCAAGAAATCTGCGATTATACGGAAGCCAAGTATTTGTTCGTATACCTGAAGAAAAGAGGAAATCGAAGTGGGATAAAAAGGCGGAATTGGGAGTTCTACTTGGATACGCTGAAGTTGGCTACAGGGTTTTAATAAATAACAAAATAATTGTAGCTAGACGTAGATATCATAGAAGATGGTGTTAAATGTATTGGTTTTAAAGACAGTGAAGAAGAAGTGGATGAAAAGCGTGAAACTGATCCAGATAATAAACCAGAAGAAATAAGCGATATGGATGAAGAAGATACCGAGAAGATTAAAATCAAGAAAGAAGACGAAGATAAAAGATCAACACTAAGAAGAACTTCAAGAATCTCAAAACCTCCTATTAGATACCAGGATGAGTATGCTTATGCTAACTATTGTAGTGTGAATGTGCCAAATACATATGAAGAGGCAATGTTAAGTAATGAAGCAGAACAGTGGAGTGCAGCAATGAAGAAAGAAAGAAATAGTTTAAATGAAAATAAAACATGGAGCTTGGTGAGCAAACCGGATAAAGAAGTTCTGGACGTAAAATGGGTATACGAAAAAAACTGAAGGTATTTACAAAGCGAGACTTGTTGTAAAAGGCTTTCAATAAAAGGAAGAGGTGGAGAATACATATTCACCGGTATTTAAGATGCAGATACTTAAAATATTACTGTCATATTGTTGTCAAGAGGGTTTGGAAATGGAGCAAATGGACGTAGAGACAGCTTTCTTAAACGGAAAAATAGTTTCGGAAGTTTATGTCAAGCAATCGGTAGGTTTTAATCAAGAGAACAATAAGGTTTATAAACTACGTAAGGCTTTGTATGGTTTAAAGGAAAGTCCACGTGCGTGGTATGAATGCTTTGATAAATTTGTAAGAGAATTAGGTTTTTGTAGACTACGATTACTGCCTTTATTTGAAAGCTGAGAAAAATGAATTATTTTTTATTTTACTTTTTGTTGATGACCTATTAATATGTTGTAAAGATAAAAGAAAAATTTCTGATTTTAAAGTTAAGTTATCTAAAAAATTTAAAATGAAAGATTTGGGTAAGGTTAAAACTTATGTAGGCATAAACATTAAATATAATTATTTAAATTCGAACGAAATAATTTTAAGTCAGGAAAATTATATAGAATCATTAGCTATAAAATATAAAATTGAACAGTCAAAATTATATGCTACACCGATGGAAACTAAATTAAAATTGGAACCTGCAAAAGAAATCAGCACTAATGTTATGTATCGAAACTTAATCGGAGCACTTCTTTATATTGCTTCAGGAATAAGACCTGATATAGCTTATAGCGTAAACTATCTAAGTAGGTTTCAAAATTGTTACAATGAGACACACTTTAAGTATGCGATTAGAATATTGAAGTATCTGTACATGACAAAAAATTTAAGACTAAAATATACTAAGAATCTCAATGCAGAAGTTCTGGATTGTTTTGTTGATGCAGACTGGGCTGGAGATGTCATTGATAGAAAGTCCACAACGGGATTTATCATCCGAATGTTTGGAAATGTTATATTTTGGAAAACAAAAAAAACAAAATACAGTAACAAAATCCTCAACTTCTGCAGAGTATGTAGCGTTGTCAGAAGCGGTGTCTGAAATAAATGTAATCCGCGGAATACTCAAGTCATTTAATGTAAATCTAAGAGAACCAACTAAAGTTTACGAGGATAATACTGGGGCTTTAATTATAGCAAAAAATGGTAACTTTACAAAGAATTCGAAACATATTGAAGTACAATACCATTATGTTCATGAAAATTACGAAAGTAAGACTATTGATATTATAAAAATAGAGACTGAAAATAATGTAGCGGACATTTTAACTAAAGCATTAGATAAACAAAAACTTATTAAGTTCAGGAAGATGTTACGAATTATAGAATAACTGTTAAAATATATATATACTTGTAAGAACACAAATGTATGGCGGCGTGTTAGATGTGTATACATTTGTATTTTGGAGTTTGGACATGTCGCCATCTGGCAGACTCGAGACGTTGGTAGTTAGAGAGGGCAGATCGATCGAAGTATAGAAAGAAGAGTTGTTTATGTGTATTCAGTAGTGAAAACAGTTATAGAAGATATAAGAAAAATAGAATAAGTATAATAAAATCTACATGCAAATAAAACTACTTTAGTTTTTCCTACAATCCACACCCCCATCTCCAATTTTAATGAAATTAGGTTCATTGACACGTTTTTTAATAAGAATCTGGCAGAAAAGAGTGTCGCTCTGTCCCGCAAAACGAAATATTAATCGTTAAAATTTGCCATTTTTGAAGTTACAAAACCTATACGGACATAATGTAGCGAACTGAGCATGTGTTGTGGTCACAACATGTTCGGCGGCTATATGCGCATGCGTTTTAGTAACTTCGCGCTAGAATTTTTCACAAATTTTAAATTTAACAAAATCCAACAAATGAAACGCATCAATAATATACACAGTAGTCGCAGTATATCATGCCAATGACACTGTCAATTCAATTTGCATATCTTACTGAATGTAAGGAAAAATTAACAGATTTTTCAGTTCAGCACGGTGTTCTAACAAGTACAATTAAGTATAGTAAATGTAGTAAGGTTCCACGTAAGTTTACGACTTTCCACGCGAAGCGAAGTTCCATGCAAACCTATGTGTCTAATTTTTTGATAGTGGAGCTTTTCCTCCCCCTGTAGAGAGGCGGAACATACTGCCTTCATATTCTTCAACGCGAAGTGAGATTCCATGATTTACAACTTTCCATACGAAGTTGTTTTAGATTGCCGGGTTCAAATTTCGTGGAAAATTCTAGCGCGAAGTTACTAAAGCGCATGCGCCGAATATGGGCTGCAGTCTACTTAGCGCTACGAATACTTCGAAGCATTTTTTGGTTAATTTGTAAAATTCTATCTTCTGATTGGTCAATCGAATGCTTCGAAGCATTCGTAGTGCCAAGTGGATCATAGTCATGCTAACATGACCACAACGCATGCTCAGTTCGCTACATTATGGCTGCGTTCCACTTGACACTCGCAACGCTCTTGGAATTATTTTCTTGTTGTTTATCAAATATAAAACAAGGACAAATGATGCTCGCAAGCGTTGCGAGTATCAAACGCAACCTTATGTCGGTATAACAGGTTAAAAAAATGACAAACTTCAACGATCAATGTTTCGATTCGCGAGGTGCAGCGACTTTTTTCAAATTCTTTCGTTTCGTGTCGAATGAGCCTAATTTCATTAAAATTGGAGGTATTTTAGATAATTACCGTTTTTGTTCCGGGTTTTAATATTGGAATTATATTTTTCATGATACTACGTTAATAATTTTAATTTTAAATACTAATAAATACTAATTTTATTTGCCAGAATCGGTTATCGCTAAGTCGAAGCATCTCTGTTGCAGACTATCGTCCGATCTGATTTAGGGATCTCCTCCCTACCAGTCTCGCCGATTAGCATAGCGTGTACAGAGTGGACATCCGGGAAGTGTGACCCCAAAGACCTAGTGATCGAATCCGACGACCAAGTTTACAGCCTGATCTTTTTTTTCATCAGCTACGCAAACGAAGACTCGATATGGATCGTGTCTACATAGACAAGGAGACTGGCGAGGATCTGATTCACTCGCTCTGTAATTGTGATATTTGTCATTCAAATAATTCAACGATGATAAACGATGCAGAGACTGGGGAACCAGAAGTCAATCTCGTGGATCACACAACAATCAGTCATTTTAGGAGAGTACCATTTCAGGTACTTGAAAGATATTTATATTTATTCTATTCTAAAGAGCTCTTATTTTTTTATAAATATTCCAACTTAAAACTTGTATCAATGTTTTATTTTGTATTTTTACCGCGCGCGCGCGCGCGCGCGTGTGTGTGCGTGCGTGCGTGCGTGCGTGCGTGCGTATGTGTGTGTAGTCATTCACAAAAAAGCAATACATTTGCAACACATTTTATTTTTATGAGTTTCGGAACGTACATATATTTCGAGAATGCTAGCCACTGCCTCTAGTGAATTGCATGAGTGGTTAAGATAGCTGTCTGAAGAATACATATAGGACAGTAAGTATGCAATATTATCAATATATACAGTTATTTTATCAATATACAATTTAGTTTATTAAATTCCTAGGAAAAAATGTTTCATATATAATTATATAAAATTATATAAAATTATATACAATTATATACAATTATATATAATTATATATAATTATATATAATTATTGACATATTTTATATACAATATAATAATATATATAATAATATTATATATAATAATTAAAATTATATATAATAATATATAATTGTATGTAAAATATATAATTTTACATATATATAATTTTTTCTCGACTTTTAAATTTAATTAAATGTCATTTGCTTAAAGATCAATCCCACATTTTATCCTGAAGATACTTCAAATTGTCTCAGATTGACAAAGGCGATCCCATGGATATTCCAGAGAGCAGCATTTCCAATCCCAAATATCCCATCCCAATAAGGGATATCTCAAAAAGATATCGTAGGATATCGTAAAATTTCGTAAGATGTTATAAAATGTCCTATTAATATCTTACAATATCCTATCATATTCAAATATCCACAGAACACAGTTTTCCGAGAGACATCCTGAAAACGTACTCAAGACATCTTTAGAAGTCTCTCTTAGAGAACTGTGTGTAGGATTCTACCATATATCCTTTAGCTCTTTGCATAATACAAGTAATGATATATTTTACAATATCGGCAGCTTATTTCTCGCATGTAACACGTTATGTATCATAAATATTAATTATTTCATAATCAATTATTATATAATATATAAATAAAAAATGCAAAAACTGGAAAATATATTTTATTATTAACTGGAAATATTATTTTATAAATTTTATAAATTCTTTAATCCATTAGCCACAAAGGATATATATACTGCAAAAAGTAGTCTCCTAAAACAACAAAGAATTTGCAAATGAAGAGTGCCAGAATTATATAGAATGTCTGTATATATATATATATATATATATACATATATATAAGACTAGAAGTAAAGAATGTCATAATTATTATTGGCATACAAACGATTGTATACTAATTGA
>JANQDE010000267.1:117058-134997 GCA_037157785.1 Cephalotes varians
AATATTTTTCGCAATAAGTTCTTTACAGGTTTAAAAATGCTTATTAACATCTTGCATTAGTTTGACGATCAAATTCATTTGTGACTTTATTTCTATTCTAGTTTAGAACTACGTTATATGACCGGCAGTGTTCGGCGCGTAGTTTGAATATACTAGATTATAGTTTAATTTAAATAAAAATAGAATTATTATTGACCACTGACACCTAGCTTTGACCGTATTTGGCCAAATTAATAATGTTATCAGCAATTAAATGTAATGAAGACAACCGCCAATAGCCAGATCACATCCTCAGCTTTAAATAAGCGGCACACCCCACACAATACGTCGGTGTTACGAAAAAGTCAAACGCTGAATGCGAAGTATTCTTCGAAGTTGGTGGTGAGTTGTCTACATTACATTTAATTGCTTATTCCATCGGTCTATAATTTTGGTTTTGATATCTTAGTGTTCATTTCACATTTTATAGAATTGCTCTATATCAATCTTCCAAAAGTTATCGGTATAAATTATAATAAAAACAATCAGACAACTCAACTTCGTGACAGCTACATATTTGAATAACTTATGCGTATTTTTATTGTTTTCTATTGTTACTGAAAATGGCCAAAAGTTGGCCGAAACACATATGTTAAATTAATTTTAATAATTAAAAATTTGCGTACTAATTACCGCGCCGATTTCCTTTCCTCTTATTGTATTTTTCTCCAATATATTTTATATTTTTGCATACTTTTCTAATTAGTAATTCGTAAATTATTTAAATATTTATACGTTCACACAATTATGGCCAGTAATACAACAGTATAAATACCGATTTGATAAAGGAAGAAATATATCTTACATTTCTACAATTGTTAAAAAATTTTATAAAAAATTTTGGAGATGCGATCAAATTTGCCAAATTTCATCCAATCAAAGTATATCTTATCCTGAAGATAAACATTATTTTTACAAATAGAATTCTTATAAAATATGTTTAGAACACTTTACACATCTAACATATTAATTGATTATAATAATAGCAATAATATTCTTTCTATTTTCATTCTATTATATTTATTTATATTGTGTGTCATACATCTTATACTAATAATTTACAGATAAAATCAATTAATAAACAGTTTTGTGCAGAATCATTATAATAATAAATACTTATTTGACCTTTATTGTTTTATTTCTTATAAGCAGATTATTTTTATCATTTTATATTGTGACATCCTAATGAACAGTTCGCGTTTTACACTTAATTTATTCTTTTTATAATTCTTGAACATGTTTCTCTGTATTTTTAATCATGTTTTAATTTTTACTTTTGACGTTTGCACTTCTACATAATTATTTTTATCTTGTGATATGGGACATATACGATCGAATTTGTTACTCATTATCGTGATCATGAGACGGAAAAAACATCCAACCGTAACGGACAATATTCAAATATGGAAGAACAAAGGATTGACTCCATTCTTGATTTTGAATCTCTGTGACATGCTCCAATCTTGTAACACTATTTGGACTGAAGAAGGCCGAAAAAATTAGCCGAAACGTTTTCATTAATTATTATTAAATTCACATGACACTTATTTGAAAGAGTAATTAGTCTTATTTGTGCGTACAACTAATCACACTAATTCCCAATAGCCCTTTTGATTTGTAATTGTTTTATTTTTTAAGAATCATAATCTTGATTTGAATAATAAAGGTATGACAAACAAATTGACGTTAGTCAAAAACGTTTTAAAAAAACGATGTGATCCACCTACATTATTAATGCCAGGTAGTAAAGATAAAATATATAAATTATAAAGCAAAAGCGTTATATGTTATTTAAACACCGAACGTTGTAATTAATATGTAATTAATTACATTTAATTCTTACTTTCGGATAATAATTACATTATGAGATCAACGATTAAAAAAGATTAATATTGACTTATTAGTATCGATTATATTACATAATTATTCCAAAGTTCAAAAAGGGAAAAAATATTGAAAAGTGAAAAATATTACTTTATTATCCTCTTAAAATCTGAGAAAAAATATTTTATTTTATAACATTTATACTATATATTTAATTTTTAATTAAAAAAAAAAATTAATTAAAAAGCTCAACAATTTTTTAACTATTAAACTTGAATATAATGAAAAATGTGTATACTAAGTATTTAGAAAATAGATTGACTTCCGTAACAATGACATGTAACAGTAAAATATATTTGTTTCTGTATCATAAAATGATTTTAATAAAGTTACAAAAATCTAAACTTATAATTTTATTAAAACTATTTTATCATACAAATAAATATATTTTACTGTTACATGTCATTTTATATAAATTTTTATATCTATTTACTTTGTATGTATAAAATTATACAAAAATCCAAATATTTGTAATATATAAAAAAATATAAATGAATAAATAAAATTGTGTTACATTTTAACAACATTTTAAACACATTTTAACAACATTTTGAATACATTATGTTACATAATAGTACATAATAGTACATATGTTACATAATACATAACAGTAGAAATAATATAAAAAATTAAAAATTGAAGTCTGAAAATCAATCTATTTTCTAAACATTTTATATACACATTTTTCATATCCAAGTTTAAGAGTTAAAAAATTTTTGAGCTTTTAAACTAAACATGCACGTATAAAACTGAATATACTCAATGTTATAAAATAAAATAACATCTTTTCTCAGATTTTAAGAGAATAAAGCAATACTTTTCACTTTTTAATATTTTTTTCTCTTTTTGAACTTTAAAATAATTATGTAAATAGTAACAAATAATTGTGTAAATAGTAATGAATAATTATGTAAATAGTTGATATTAATAAGTATTAATCTCTGTTACTTGATCTCATAATGCATTATTGTCTGAAAATAAGAAATGTAATAATGATTTCAATGTTCGGTTTTAATTATTAAATAACTTATAACGCTTTTGCTTTGTAATTTATATAATTTATCTTTACTACCTGGCATTAATAATATAGATGAAACATATCGTTTTTTTTTAAATGTTTCGACTAATGTCTATATGTTTGTAATAGCTTTATTATTATAATGATTCTGCAGATCAGCACAATAAAACTGTTCATTAATTGATTTTATCTGTAAATTAATAGTAAGATGTATGAAACACAATATAAATAAATATAAAATAGAAAGGATATTATTGTTAATATTATAACTAATTAAAGGGATGCTGGCCAGACGACCGAATGATGTCGATAATACATACATGTATAATTCAGAATTAAAAATGAAATGACAAAGATAATAATTGTCGATAATGAAAGTGACAAGGACAACACGCTTTGTATTGCTCTACTATACTGTCATCGCGACACACATATTCGCATAAATTTTCCTAGAATGTTCTCGTATCAATTACATGTCTAAATCTAAGAAAATAAGAACTCATGCTGTTTGTTTGTGTAATCTTTGTGTCTGGAATTTTCAATTTCGTGGTTATAGGTTGCACAGTTTCTATATCAAATACATATTGTCACGAGTTAACAGCTCAAGACGCTATATTTGGACTAAGAAATGGTAATAAATACCCAATTAAAATTTTTTTTTCGTTTTCAGCATAAATTTCACATTCTAGACACATATTACTACATATACTTTAATTCTGGAAAAAGATTTTTGAATCTGTAATAAARCATTACACAGAAAGCTAGTTACAAAAATTATCGTAAAAACAATAGATTTCAAGGGCAAATGAGAATCAACGCTGAATTTACTGCTACCGTGAGGACATTGACGGATACTCTTATAATAATTTGCGTTTTACGTTTTTCATATTTTACACATATTTTGTATTTTTATATTTTGCTTTTCATGTATTTTACATTGTACACGTATTTTTTAGTTCTACATTTTGCATTTCATGTATTTTTTTATGTTTTACATATATTTTACATTTTGTGCTTCATGTATTTTACATTTTACACATATTTTACATTGTACATTTTGTGTTTCATGTATATTTATTAAATTCTTTGTATTTTTATAATTTGCGTTTCATAATTTTTATATATTAACAAACGTAATAGAAGGATAATAAAGATGTCATGTACATGGTGTCTCATTTTAAAATCACCACGTGAATATCTCGTCAGGGGAGCCGCCAATCCAAAAATAACCTTTACAAAAGTTGTTGGGGTTATAGGGGGACATCGGAGGTAAAAGGATAAGGTAAAAAATTGTCAGTTATTGAGGGCCATTGAAGGTTGGCTGGTTAATTTAGATAAATGAGGGTAATTGATGATTGGCACTGGTCATTTTAGTCCAAAAATAACACGGGACGAAGTTAGTTTAAAACAAAATATATTATACAAAAGTTGTTGTACTCAAAAGGGGACTCCATCGGTGACCTTGAAATTGTCCTAAATTACTTATTATTTGATTTTCATTTGTTTCACGCATTACCTATTATTACATATTGCTTTTCATTTGTTGAACATATGCAACAAGAGATCATACATAGTATCCGTAGTGATACACTGTACAGTTTGAATAGGATCAGTTGATTATTAAATTGTTTCGCTAAAGTGAATGCACATCGCAGGACATAAAGAATTAAAGAAGTTTTGTTGTAAGGTTTATTATTTATCATTTGGTGCTTGAAGAAATTTTCTTATTGAAAATGGGCGACTATCTACTAAATAAGATAGTTGATATCATTCGCGTTGTAGGTGAGGCAGGCAATAATTACTCCGCTGCAGCACGGCTTTATTCGGTAAGATTCCCAGACAGACGTCATCCTAACAGAAAAGTTATGAAGAAACTTTCTAACCATGCTGAACACGAGGCACACTCAAATGCACACGAACGAAAACGGGTCCGAATGAAGCTACGGCAGTAGCTACTGTTGCTAGCGTTATGCTAAATCCTCAAATATCTACTTGGGTTATTGAAAGACAACATGATATACCAAGATCGACAATAGAATTTTGAGGACTTTTAAGTTTCATCCCTATCACATTAACTTAACTAGGAGGGGAAAACTTTCAACGCCGAGTGCGATTTTGTAATTAGGCTCGAGGTCAAATCCAAAGAAACCCTGCCTTTGTGGAAAACTTGCTTTTTTCGGAGGCTACATTTAATAATAGAGGGCAGATTAATCGACATAACTGTCACTGCTATTCAGATATAAATCCTTATTGGCAAAGAAATCAAGAATTCTAAATACAGTGGTCAATAAACGTGTGGGTTAGAATTGTGGGAGATCATAATATTGGTCCGTATTTCTTTGAGGAGAATCTCAATTCAGCAAACTATTTACACTTTCTTACTTACCTGACTTGTTGACCGGTTGGCAATCAAGTACTCCGCATAATGTAGTTTCAACAAGACGGAGCACCTGCACACAAAGCTTGAATTGTCAAAACTTATTTAAAATTCCCGAATCGATGGATTGGTATAGGCAGCGAAATTCATGAGATTCCTTCTAGATCGCCTGATTTAACTCTTTTGAATTTCATCTTGTGAGGTTATGTCAAAGACATTGTCTATGCAGAAGAACCAATGACCAGAGAAGATATGAAAAACCGCATTCGAGAAGCGTGCAGGAGTATTACTCCAGCTGTACTCCGCAATGTCAGACGAGCATTCCGCCGTCGTCTCGAGCGTTGTATCTAAACATCTTGTGTCTTCGACATTTAATAAGGTGTCTTGACTTTACTGATTAGAACATAGTCCTGCCTTACCTTCACTGATTATAAAATCTTGCCTTCACTTACTAGATCGTCTTTTTCCGATCTTACCTTTACTGACTGGATCGTCTTCTTCTAATCTTACCTTCACTGGCTGGATCGTCTTTAGATCTTGCCTTCACTGGCTGGACGTCTTCTTTTGACTTTACCTTCACTGGATCGTCTTTTGGTTTTACCTTTACTGGTTGGATCTTCTTCTGATCTTGCCTTTACTGGTTGCATTTTTTATTTTAATTTTGCTGATTACGATCTAAGTTCTTTGGACTGGTAGTTTAAAATGGGATATGACCTTTCTTCACCTACATTAGGTGTCAAGTCAGAACATATGATCCCATATTTTTAATTTTTCGATCTATCGATTCCGTTATCAAAATTAGGTCAGTCCATTTAAAAAATACTTTGACCTTGGAATAACCTTGAGGAAGGTCATTTAGGACAATTTCAAGGTCACTATTGAATGTCCCCCTTTGAGTGCAACAACTTTTGCCTGGGTCATTTTCTTTGAAAATCACTTCCTTCGAAGTTATTCGGGATGCCCACTTAAAATGGGACACCCTGTATATATATCTGGAAGTAAGAAGGTCGAATCTGAGTTTGAAGGGTGGTTCGCACGCTTCGCTAAGCAGATGGGAGTGGATTGCCGTAGGCCTAGAGCAGCTCTAATGATTCCGAATTGGAGACATTAGATTCTTACCCTTGTTTCCGAGCAAAGCTAAAAATTTGAGCGGCGTATTCAATGGAGCTCCTAAACACCGAACGGTATAGAGGAGTAGGGAGGGGTGAGCTTCCCACTAAGTGCCTGTGAGAGGGTGGCCTCCGTTTGGACACGAATCGATTGAACACGAGCCACTCACAGCGCTTGAACAGTGGAAAGCCTCTAGACACCGCTCGCTGTGGTTAGTGGTGTCCAATTGATCCGTGTCCAAACGAGCCCCTCCCCCTGTGAGACAGAGCAACTATCCGAGCAACCTTGGAGCCTTTGAAGAAATCTGAGATGATCTTTGCCGGATAATTTTTCTTCTAAGATAATGCTTAGAAATTTGATTCTGTTTACTCGTTGGATTACCGTGCCGTTCAGCAAAATATTTTCCATCGGAGGGGGGGGTCTCCCCTGCGTCTGGAGAAGATAATAACTTTAGATTTATGTGGTGCGAGATCAAGACCGCAAGAGCGAAGTTGGAGGTAGACTCCAGGGAGGCGCAAATGGAGCTTCGAGCGAGGAAAAGATCTGGAACTGTAGAGAAAAGGACAATAAAATCGTCAGCATATTGAAGAATTCGGGTATTTGAATGGAGATGATGTGCGACTTTTCTCTGAGATATATGAACAAGAGAGGGCTGAGGATAGAGTCTTGTGGGGTACCCTTGTGAGAGATTAGAGGTTCTGACAGAACCCGGTAGTAAGTTGAGAATATATGTCATTCGTGCAAGAGGTTTTCAACAAATTTACAGATTTTGACCGGAAGGCTAAGTTCGCGAAGATCATCAAAAAGAATTGAGGGGATAATCAAGATTATCAAATGCTCCTGCAATATCCAAAAGCGAAGCGAGTATAGGGGATCTCTTTAAGCCGGACTGAATGCAATTGGAAAGGATAATTAAGAATAAGTTGTCTGTACAGGAACGGGAATTACAGAAACCAGCTTGAAATTCTGGGATAACAAATTGAGTTTCCGTTATCCATGAAATCCTACGGTGAATCATTTCATGAGTCTTTTCAAAAAGTTTGAGAAAACAGGACATCAATATAATTGAACGGAGACCATCCCCATTATCTTCAGGAATAAAAACGACAAGTGAGATTCGCCATGAGGTAGGAAAGAGGCCATTTTTAAATAAATCGTTATAGATTTAAATAAATCGTTATATCTAGAAGTGTCAAGCAAATAGAAGCAGGGAGGGCGTTGATGATCTTATAATCTATTTGATCCCGGGAGAGGAAGTCTTTTTACAGGATGCGAGGACAGTTTCCAATTCTGCAAATATGGAAGGGTCATCTATCTAGGAGTGAGGAGAAGAGAAAACATCCTTAAGCTTTAATTTATCCAAGGATAATGAAGACAAGAAGAGGGGGGGGGGCATAATTTGTTTAATGCTGTGTTTTGAGAAGAAATAAAAGTTGTTTGATCCATGCCAATAGATGCGGGAGATAGAGTTTTGGCTTTGTAAGCCCTGATAAATCGCCAGATTTCAGCTGTAGAAGTCTTACTTGTAAAGCTTGAACAAAGGCGATATCAGCCTGCACGCTTCTCCTTTCTCAAGGTTTTTTGACATTGAGTGTTACATTTCCTATATGAAATCCAATTGTCCCAGGAGGCGTTAGCTTTGTAGATTCGACACATTGTGCTGCGCTGCTCGACTGCATCCGCGCATCGGTGATTTCACCAAGGAGCTGAATATGCGAATAAGGAATGCGCTTTTTCTGGAGATGTGTTATTTGACGAAATGACTGTGGCTATTTCCTCCTTAAGCAAAAAACAAAATCGTTCGTATTTATGAATAGAGTTAAAAGAAGATGAAATAGACAGTTTTTCAATAAATTTAGATAAATCTAAAGACAGGCAACCGCTTAAAGAGAGAAGTTGAGAAGGAGAAAGGTTATACTTGTGCGAAAAGCGGCACGAAGAAGGACTGGAATGACGTACCATGATCCTAATTGGGAAGTGATCACTTCTACACAAATCCTGGTGACTGTACTTGCCAACGCTCTGGAGGCTATGGAAAGGTCGATGATCGAAGCTGATAAACCGAACAAACAAAGGATCGGTTGACTGATGCATCGCAGACGCGAACCGAAACGACACACGTCCGTACCGTACAAGACGCTGTGCGTGAATCTTGATGCGATGTACGGGGATTCTGATGGTTCCATGAAAAAGACTGGGATGATCGCTTTTAGGTCTCTCTCTTTACGACGTTATAGTTGTGTTCCAAAATTGACTGCTAGCGCTAAAAATCTATAGTTTACGTTACGTATACTATAGATTTTCAGCACTGGCAGTCAATTTTGAAACCAGACTATGTATTCTGCTAGTGTTGTTCTATCTTTGTTAGAATATCATTCTATCTTATTTACGTTTAATGATAAGATAGATAGATAGATAAAGATAGAAAGACACTAACGGAGTCTGGACTCTAGCGTAGCGAGTAATCGCGTGAGGTGGCCCGGCTGGAGTGGATGTTTCGCTTCGGCTTGAGTATTGCATCATCCTCTAATTTTTTGAAGGAGTCTATCTCTGTGTATTGTCTTACAAATATTAGAACTACTTTACTTGCCATCGACTTCCTGGCCTATTTGATCCTATGAACCGTGTAGAGATTACGCGCCATAAAAAAGAAGAATTAGCGTAGTGATTGTTTTTGAACGCATTAAAATTTTCTATCTCGCTTTCGCCAAATTTAAATTATATATATTTTTCATTTTTATTCACCATTTCAGTCATAAAGAATTGCTCAATAAATAAACAAATTACTTGCAGATACCGAAAGAAGTGAAAGAAAAGACATCGAAAAAACATCACCATATGGAACCAGTTCCAGCGGGCGCTTCTTTCGGCCACATAAATCCCGTCTGTTTATTTTTACCGGCAATTATCTACTTTCGCTGGTTCCTCGCTCTGTTGATGCTCTTTGAGGTATAGAAATTTTTAAAATTTTCTATCTTTTGTAAAAACAAATCTAATGCTTTATATTGCTTTCATATTAAGGTCATTCTGCATGTGTGGGCACACCATAAGAACAAGACTTTGAAAAATGCCAGTGTATATTTCCGTTCACCATTCCACGACATCTCTGCCGAGTTTTGCGCTCTTTGCCAAAATGAAACGTGCATGAATCGCGTTGGTAAGATGCACCAGATTCGAATGCACAAGTTTCTGCGACAATGTAATTACATGAAGAGAGTCGTGACGTAATTCGAGTAAAACGAGTACAATGACCAAGTATCATGGAATTTAAAAATGATAATCATAATTATAATTTTATAATTGATTATTTAAACTTGTCAAAAGTTGTTTTACATAAAATAGAGCTTTTATATACAACATTTATAACTTGTTATATATATATATATGTTATATAGTATTATATATATGTTACATTTTTATTCCTCTTTATAATATTTGTTGACAAGTGACTAAAATCTTTTTATGTGAAGTTTTAAGAACTTTCATATAATACATGAAACTTAAGATATGTATTTCTAAGAATTCTATACGAAATCCATGTAAAATTTCTATTAGGGATCGAGAACGTTGTAATATTAAATAAGGAATATTGTAACATATTAAATGAGAAAAACATTTTATATTACAATTTTGTAAAAAGATTTACATTAAAATTCTTTTAGTCAAGATTCACAGATATAAAATAAATTATTGCATTAAAAAGTTTCTACTTTCTCCCTGTAAATCATAAAGTTACTAAACAGATACTAAACAGAAAATTATATTCTTTCTTGCATTGTATATTGAAATAAATTTGTTTACAATAAATTAGTGTATCCTTACATGTTTTAATAATATAGATTGATAAAATATATCAAAGAAGTCACTATACATGTTATTTAACATTAATAAATGCAAGTGTCTTATACTTCCAATGAAATTTATTTCGAGATACAAAACAAGAAAAAAATTCATATTTTTTGCTTCTCATTTGAGAATTGACATTATATAATTGTAGAAAGAAAATAGGAGACTTAATTCTATAAATATATTTTATTAAATAAAAGTATAACAGAATTTGCCTTTTTTATTCTTATACTATATCCAAATGTAAAATAAATTACATTTTTTTAAATATGCTACATAATTCACAACTTCTAATAAACAATGAATGAATATTTAATTAAATGTTGAAACAAGATGTTATTTTTAAGGCATATCTGAAACTTTTCGTCCATCGATGCATTATGAAAGTTTATTTTGACTTGAAGAATTAAAACTGCCAATTAACAAGATCGGATTAAATAATATATTAATGTGTTGATTCTATAATTATTCAGTCAATCGATTCCATTATCGTAACGCTAGAATTTCCCTGTCCGCAATTTTGCAAATTGTGTTAAAATCTGCAGCGATATGAATTCTCCAAAAACGACATCTATTCCAAATCAGTGCAGGATAATTCGGGCTTTGTATTCCTTGAAAGATACGAGCTATGGCACGTCCCGTAAATTTAGTATCCCTATAACGTATTATCAAACTGCGAACATCGGCTGTAATTTGCTGCTCGTTTGTCATTTTATTCTGTAAAAAAGGTATATAAATACAATGTACTTCAACCTTGTTTTATATCGAAAATTTTAAACTAATTTTATGATTCAAGAGCATACCTGAAAATTAATATCAAAATTATCTAAAAGAGAATCTGATTGAAAGTATTCTCTGATAGTGTCTTTGAGCTCTTCCGATCTCTTCGTAATATCGTTATTTAAGATTAAACAATATTTGATTGACGATACACTGATTTTATTAAGTGCAGAGGATATGAGCTCGAGTTGCTGCAAACACAAGGATTCCTGAGATTGAGTGCGTGCGATCAATGCATCGAGTGTCTCATCCAGTTCAATGTCGGTGAGATCGCCTGGTGCTTTCACCCGTAAACCAAGTTTATCAAATTGTACAGATATGGCTGAACGTTTCATTTTCCCGTCAACTGCAAAACATTCAGATAATTCATTATCTAAATGAAATACGTTTCGAAAAAATTGAAAATTCTTTGAGTAAAAAGAATATAGAATTCTTACCTCCTATTTTCCTTTCTAAAGTCTTAAGATGACTCTTTACTACACCGCTATCCCATCCAATAGCTGATGCAATATCAATTACTGGAAATTCTATAACATTACTATTTTCATGTGAAATCCCATTTTTCATGTCCAATGCTATTGCCATTGCGATTGGTGGAGACTAAAATCAAAATAGTTTCCAATATTTTTTAAAATTTTTTTTTATTCTTATATCATAAAACTTTTTTATATTGCTATTTTTTATATTGTACCTCTGCTTTTTTCTAGAATTTAAAGAAAAATAAAATATTAATATTGTTAACATTACTATTTTGAAGGTCTTACGGATTGCGCAACTTGTTTGAGAGCTTTTGGTCCTTCGTAACTTGAAACCCGCGCACGAATGTACACGGGCGATAGCACAGTAATGAATCTTTTTGGGTGTAGCTCGAGATAACACAATAATGTCGAAATCATTTCCTGCGTAATGTCAAGGGCTTGAACGGTTTCATCAATTGGAAGAGCGACTTCATGACCAGGACATCTTCTACCCGAATTTTTTTTGTTTATCTTTGCACAAGAACAAGGAATAAAAATTCTCTGAAGTAGATGTCTAATCGTATGTCTGTCGACACCATTTGCGTGTATATATCTGCGCAATTCCCACTTATCGCTGTCTTGCTGTTTTAGGGGAATAATGGATTAATAATTAATAAAAGGATCCAAGATGAGTGAGAAACAGAGCAATCTCTCAGATTTTTAATCAGATACGATACCATGGGATTTAAAAACAAATGACAATGTGCTGTAACATTGTCCCTTCCAGCACGACCGACTTCTTGTACATATCCTTCGAAGGTGCTAGGCATATTGTAATGAATAACGGCCCGAATGTCCGGTTTATTAATACCCATTCCGAATGCAACAGTGGCAACCACAATTTTAATCTTCCCATTCATAAATTCTTTTTGTATAATCTTGCGTCTGTGAGATGTCATACCAGCATGGTAAGCTTCAGCTATTGTGGATATCTTCACATTTGACTTCTCAGGATTTTGCGGATCCTATTCATGGATGTATATATTTAATATATATCTCTTATTTAAAAGAAATTGTACATCAGTTTCTTTTACATAAGTGATGCAAAAAAGCTAATTTCTTTCATCTTCTGTAAAGAGGCTTATATTTCTTGTTTCCATCGTTATGATAGTATGATGAAAATTTTAATGCTTACCTGCAACGATATTCGTAACAACCTCGCAATTCTCGCACACTCCTCCCTACGGATGCAGTAAACTATCACAGAATCGCATTCGCGGAACCTCTCGCTTCTCAACAGCGCAATCAAAGCTTGGTCCTTGTTTTCATCCTTAGATACTGTTAAAATGAGATTCTTAGGCAAGGGTACGTCCGATATGACACCAGCCATGCCGTCATGTATGTCTACATGCTTTATTATACTTTCCGTTGTCGCTTTTGTAGCGGTCGCCGTAAGACCCAATATTGTTTTCACTTTTAACTTTTCTTTAAGCACTCGACAAACCATCAAGTAGGAAGGTCGAAAATTGTGCGACCACTGAGAGATGCAGTGGGCCTCATCGATACAAGCGAATGCGATTGGTGGTAGCTGCTTGAGGAGAGCACCAAAACCAGCGGATTTCTCGCCAGCTACCACTGCTTCTGGTGATACTAGCAGGATGTTCACCTTACCATTCTTCACCGATTGGATTACTTGCTCCTTTACTTTCGGCGACTGGTTGGTATGTAAGCATGCAGCGGACAGAAACAATGGTACGCCTGTTACTTGGTCATCCATCAAGGACACTAGAGGTGAAATTACCAGAGTGATACAACTGGAACGTTGAGCATATAAATACGCCGGTAATTGATAACACAGAGACTTCCCAGAGCCTGTCGATAGCGTTACCAGAGTAGATTGGCCAGATAGAATTCTCATTATTGCCTTTTCTTGACCAGCTCTGAAACTTTTGTAACCAAACATGTATAATGCCTCAAAGACTTCCATGGGAGTTTCGACAAGACTATCATCGGCATTAACATCATATAACGGATCAATTGCTTTCATTTGAGGTGGCAATAATCTGGACACCAACTCCTGTGGCACTTTGTGCCCGAAAGTTAATGTATCACTCTTCTCGTCAAAGTCGTCAATAAATAATTCTGTCATATCTTCTTCGTTCCGCGAAGTCTTCGTAATGGAATAGGATGGTCTTTCAGAAAGTCGCTCAATCTTATAATTGTGAGCGATAATTGCATTCTCATTTGCCATCTTTTCGGCTTCCTCCAGAGTCGGAAAGTTCGATAAGTCATCGACTTCTTCCAAAGGTAAAAGAATATCGCCCTTAGAAACCGAGCAGTTTTTAGCAAAGTGGCCAGATTCACCACATTTGAAGCATGTCATGCCATTTTTGTCAATCAAATCAGCCACATCTAGATTGCTCTCACTAGATGTTAAATCTTTCTTCCTCTGCTTCCACTGATTTCTCTTATATTTAGCCAAGTTAAAATTCTTTTTACCTCGTACAAATACTTTCTTCTTTAGATTTATCCTGACGAAATTATCGTTCATTGTCCCGGTAACCATTTTCTTTTCTAGTTTCGCCTTCGCGGTCAATTTCATACTAGCTGTCGAGTTTATAGAAGCATCCCTTTTTACCGCGTTAGTGCAAATAGATTCAGAAAACTGTGTGATGAGATTGCCAGTTTCGCTTGATTTGATATCAAAGCGAGGGATCGTTTGCAACATTTCTACGCTATATGTCGGAATCTTCTTCATTTCCAAATCTGAATTTTGTCCTTCGTCATCCTTCTCTAAATTTGATTCTCTTCTGGAAGATTTTCTTCTTACATTGAATTTTTTTTCACCTGTCATTTTCTCTTTATTTCGTTGATTTATAGATTTCTTATTCATCTTTGTTTTTGACTTAATTTTTTTACCTTTCTCTTTTGTATCGGGATCAGGATCAAAAGATGATACTTGCTTTATATTTTGATGTAATATATGTTTCACGGATTTTTTATCGGATATTGAAAAGTTTTCAGTTGATTTTGAAATAGTATCTATCATTCTGGTTGCTTCATTAGTTTGATCGTTTTCAGCCTGGCAGACATTTTCAGATGTCACTTTGTCCTTAATGATATTTGATTCAGTATCTGAACCTACAATAACTGTATCTCTTTTGATCCTATCTGATTTGTTCACTATATTTGTGCTTGTATGAACATTAATTAGTTTAAATGCATTATCATTGTCCATTTTGTTTTTATTATACTTATCTCTATGCAATAAACTTCTATCGACATAGGAAGTCAGCTTGAATGTATCGCTATCAATTATACTATTAGATGTAGTGGTCGTAGAATCGAAATCAGTGCGAATACATTGTCGTTTTGTGGGACGATCATCTTGATCATTTAGTCTCTTAAAGTTTTTAGTACGTTTATTCTCATGCTCTTCCTCAGACTCGCTATTACATATAAAATCTTCGTCAGAGACCTGAAGCAAGGAATGCACAGTGGACGGTAAGTTCTTTGGAGAATGAATGCTGGATTCCATAGACTCTATTCCAGAATCGCTAGTGGCCGATAGTCTCTGAGAGTCGAGGGTCATCACTTCCAAATTACTGTCTCTCGCACATCGATTCAGCCAACCGGGATTCAAATTACGTTTTATGTTAGTCACATGGCCGTCAGCCAGTTGTTGGACAGCATTAATGGAATGTGATACAACGGGCTTGCCTTCCTCAAACGTTACTTTCATCGATTCTCCGAATATATGCTTCGTCTCATCAACTACATCAAAGCCATCCTTACTGTCTGCATCCAATCGATCATCATTCGAGCTGTTTAGATTATTCTCAGATCTATTCCTTATTTTGGCCAATGACAGCGATTTTCTTGGGTTTCGCTTAGTAAACGTTGAACTCTCAAATTTATTTCTAGACAATTGGAAGGAGGAAGATCTACCAATCAGTAGGGCTTGCTTCTTTTTTGGTGCTTGTTCCTTATTTTTGTTTAGATGATTGCCCCAAGCTCCTTCAATATTCATTGGATGTTGGTTGAAGGAATCTTCAATTTTTATTGAACTGCTATTGTAAGGATCTATATTCTCTGTGTCTTTTGTGGCTTTTTCAGGGCTTGGATTCTTGTCTTGTTTCTGATTGTTTACTAATTTTCGTGGTGATTTATTTGAGATATTGTCTCGCGTATCGTCACAGAAAGTAATATCTGTAAGAGTTTCTTCAAGCGCCCGTGTTTTCAGTTTCCAATACATCTTATATGCTTCCTTGATAGATATATCTGCTACTTTTATATCATTCTAGAATTTATACAAAATGAGATAACATAATTGTAACACAGTGATATGTATACAGGGTGAGCAAATTCCTGCTAAGTATCTCGAAAACAAGACATTTGAGAAAAAATGTGTTTCATTCAAAAGTTGTAGAATTTCATTCAATGCATCAAACAGCAATATTTGACGAGTACCTGAGTAGGTAAAAGTAGGAAAAAACTTCCAAAATCAACTTTCGCTAATGTCCATGGTAACTTTATTTATAATTCATATCTTGAAAAATACTTAACTAAAAGAAGTTTTATTGTAGTTTTTTAAAGAGATTATGATATTAGCTACAAGAATATTTAATAAAAAAAATGTAAAAGGAGTTCCCATTAGAAATTTTAACTCAAGTTTGAAAATTCTTTCATATTTGCACTCAAATAGATATTGCCATTTGATGTATTTAATCATACATAATAATATATCGATAATTTTTTGATAATGTAATAATAAATACTATGTAAAGACAYTTAAGACTTAATTCTTTCTTTCTTTCTTAATTTTTTTATATATAATATTCTTAACAGGACTGGAAAAATTATGACTTCTTTAAAAAATAAAAAAAATCGGACTTTTTTAATTTAAATTGGATTTTTTAAATTCAAATTAGATTTTTTTTATTTAAATTAGATTTATTGTTCGAGTTATTTATTTTTGATAAGAAACTAATTAAATTTTATTACAAAATAATAAACGTGTTTTTTTTTTACTAAGCTTATTAAGCTTTAATTTATTGTAAATAATCAGTGCTTTCAAGCAATAGGATTCAAAATAGTCAAGTGAAAAAATCGTTAATTTTAAATTAATTTTTATCAATAACCCTTACGAATAAAATAAGACTTATTTTTTATGAATATATTTGAACACTAAAATTTGTATACATAATTTTTTATTCACGAAGATGAAGGCATACACTTAAATATAAAAACTAACTTAGCTGTCTTTTTGTTTCCTAACGCATTTCTTTCAAAAAACAAGAACCGAAAAAAGAAACAAAGTCGCAGTATGTAGCAATCTCAGAGACACTAATATATAATTATATACAAGATATGTCCATAAATGTTCATATATTCTTCTTTCTTTTGTAAAATTATTGCACAGCATAGCCAGAGTATTGGGCATAATTAAATCATAATGAAAATTAACAATTAAAATTTTAATCAAATGCGATTAAAATCACAGATTTTAATCAATTGACTTAAATCATTCCAGCCTTGATTCTTAAGTTAAATATATAATACTCTCAATTATATAATTTCGAGTATGACTTATCCAACATATAATTCGTGTGAATGTGAATATGAAACAAAAATAGCTGTATTTAATACTAATTAAATATATTACAATATATCTAATGACACAAACGTGAGTTAATAAAAGGATAACGTACCTTGTTAGGTTTGCGTCCGTATTTTTCCATAAAATCGCTCTCCCATCGTTTCACGCGTAGCTTATTCTTCAAATATTTAGTTTTAAAAATGGGATCTTCAAAGAGCTCCATGTTATCGAAAAAACAAAATTTATTTGGGCAGGCGCTTATCTCTTTCAAAGATTGAGAACATGAATTCCAGGTTAGAATAACCTACCAACGAACCTCTCCCGCGTAAACAACCGGCGGGTGAATGCAGACTATGCAGAGTTGCGTTCGAAAACTTTATCCGAGTATGCTAGGGTTGTGACCATAGACATAGTATAACTAGACGGAGTATGGCTATAGTTTGGCTGACGCTTGCAGATAATGGGTGCATCCAGAAGCGCAACCGCTCACTGAGCGCTCAGTGAGCTCTTGCATTTGATTGGCCTATATTTTTAGATCTAATGGAATACGCTAATCAGATACAAGAGCTCATTGAGCGCTCAGTGAGCGGTTGCGCTTCTGGATGCACCCAATGGGAGTGAGACAAAACARGAAGTGCACGCGCACTTTCTTTGTCTTTTCGCGCCTGCGTAATTTCTACATTTAAGATTAAATTCAAAAGCATGAGAGGAATATTAAAAGCAAATTTTTTGCATTTATCCCACAACTTAAATTGTTATACTTTTTATTAAAATTAATAGAATTATATAACATCATATATGAAATGAAAATCATAATGTAACGTTATA
>JANQDE010000268.1:25126-47667 GCA_037157785.1 Cephalotes varians
TTAGCTCCACCCGCAACGTAAATCTTATCCTACGCTTGTTAATTGGTGTTTCATTATTATTTGTATGACTTTTCTACGATCATCTATTGGCARGTTTGGATCTTCACTTGCCCGCCCTGTTTCCTAAAGAGGGGGCAAGAAAATTCTCATAGCACCTTCCAGAAATATGGCTTGTTTCATTCATTTATTTTTTTGGTTTATCGCCGAGTCCTCTTTTATTAGAGGCTGCAGGAATCACGAATCCACCTGTTAAAAGTTTATGAATTCGTGGTTCTTTCCATATGTTCACGACTTCGCAGGACCCACTGATTCACATCAATGTTTAAAGAATGTTTCGTTTTGGGTAATTTGTTTGTTACATTTAGAGTCCCTGCCACCTGGGTTTGTTTACGTGTGAACCAGATAAGACCGGCAAAATCATGCTCTTGTTTAGTTTCTTATGTCAAAGTCGCATCTGGAAGGTTCCTTGTGACATATTTGTATTACACGAAATGACAACATACAGAATAAAAGGGAAATTCTATCGGGCTTATTCCCCGCTTGCCAACAGGTGACCGTTATGCTTGGGTTTCGTGTGCTTCTTATTCTAATAGATTATTTTGCTAGTTTTTATTGAAATGAGGAAATCGTGGAGTCCTCAGGACGTAACACTGCGAATCACCCGGATTCGGCTAGAGTATATATATATATATATATATACGGAGTGACTGATGCACGCGAAATCGGGTGGGTGCCTTGTAATTAATGTGCACCGTGTCAATGCAGTTTTCGCGGTCTCTGTTTGTACGTACTCGAAGAGTTCGTTCCGCGGAACGTATCACGCGGCCGCGTGGTGGCGCAAGACCGATGCACGGGGCGATCGGGCGAGCCGATTGGCTGAAACGGGTGCGGCGCGCGCACTGTTGAGAATATTTAATTTTTGCACGCGGTGGTTTGGTTGCTTGCTCGATGCAGCGGGGCCTATGCAATGCATTCGCCTTGAGGGCCGAGTACTCTCGGCGGAGCTCGAGTACGCTCGATCTCGGTACCTCGTGCAAGTACAAGTGGATATGGATCCTTCGAGAGCCGAGTACGCTTGGCGGAGATCTTTCGATCCCGGTTTTTCGAGAACGGTTCGGAATATCCGAGAGCCGAGTACGCTCGGCGGAGATCTTTCGATCCCGGTATCTCGGAAGCGGTTCGGAATATCCAAGAGCCGAGTACGCTCGGCGGAGATCTTTCGATCCCGGTATCTCGGATGCGGATTTTAGAGAGTCGAGTACGCTCGACGGAGACCGAGTACTCTCGGTTCCGAGATCTCTGGTAGATTGCTAGGAAACGGATTCGGAGCTGGTCTCTAGGATCGGATCGCTAGGACTGGCGTCCTCTTCGTGCGGTCCCGCCGGTTTATATATCCGGCTGGCCGCTTACTGCCGAAAATTGGCAAGTAATTAAGAGTATTAACGGGTCCCCCTTCTCTTAGAGAGACGGCGCGGAAAGGGGCCCGTGCTCGGCGGTGGTGGCATGGCCGACGCTCGGAGATGTTCGACCCTGGCGGACGGACCCGAACGTGGACTTAGCCGTTATCGCGGCTTCGTGGCGCGCGGTAACGATGCATCTTCGTCCGAAAAGATGCATCGTTACAGATTCATCGACATTTTCGCTGAACACAAAATTGTACTTATTGTAAAACTATCTGTTACGTATGTACGAATATTGAGGATATAAATATATGATGAATGCAGGTGGAAAAAAATTTTTTTATTGGGTGATCGCGTGTAGCCCATATAGTAATCTAGCGCAGCAAGTTGCATAAATTAGGCGCTACAAAGCAGCGCTGTGAACCGCAATCGAAACGTCCACCCCCACGTGACTCATGTATGCACGTGGAAATATATTCATATATTCCCGCACACACATATACATACACACACGCGCACGCGTGTACGAATACGCACGGAGTGCGTACATAGAGACGTTTTCATTTATATCTGAAAAATGGTTTTTCGGAAAATGATTTAAGTACACATCGTTGTTTTCAGCATTAAATGCTCTTTAATTTTCGTCATATAAAAGTTTAAAAATTTTTGAAAATAGAGGTGGGGGTGGGAGTGTACAATAAATAAATAATTAAAAAAATTTTTTTATTATAGTTATAAAGTACTCTTAATACCATTCAATTTTCATTCGAGAAATTTTTTTCTATCTCTTATAGTTTCGACGATATTCTCTTCGAAAGAGAAAAACCGATTTTTTTCAAAGGGRTGTTTCACCCCTTAAAAGTGCGTATGAGCACGTATAAAAAAATACGTATCGCTTATTTTTGTCTGGAGGACAACATACTAAAAGCTCATCGAAATCGCAGAGTTACACTTGGGTAGGTTTACTTGTAAGTCCGTACGATGATAGTCGATACATAGTACCCGATTCTACACGCTGCCATGAGAACATTATAAAATATCATTGTAAACGTATGTTTAACATGTTTGTACAAGTTTATATTTTGTAGTAAAAATGAGTATACAATTATGTATTTTTAAKAAAAATTTATTTTGTATATACGTATAATATGTTTGTATAATAATGTTTCTATTTTTATACGGAAAAAAATATATAATAAATTTATAATAACTTTATAATAAATTTTTATTTTCACAACGTATTGTCTTTGTGTATCCATGAATTGTGCGATCCATCGAATCCCAGCCACTTTACGTAAACTTTGTTTCCCCTCCTGCGCAATACTTTTTCCACGAGGTATATATCCGGATGAGTCGCGCGATGCAACTTATTCGTAGAACGCTCCAGCTATAGATTTTCCGTCCTAGTCTTCGAGTAGATAAGTTATGGGATTAGTACGCTGTACTTTAACGATCTTGAACATCTCGGTAGTCCAATTTGGCATGTAACTCTTTTCAAAGATCGTCTTGTACTTGCTCACGCGTACCGAATCGCCTACTTTGAATTCCGCTGGACTTGCAATCTTTGTAGCGCTGTACATCGTAGCCAAGAATCTTTCGGGGTCAACGGGTCGCATGCCAATTGTTCGATGCTTTCGAGCATTGTAATTCGACACGAGACGCGATAACAGATCGATCCACTTGTAATTTCCATTGAGCGTAAACATCTTTCATATATCATTCTTCACTGTGCGATTGAACCGCTCGACAACCAAAAATTTCATTACGGAGTACGTAGAATAGTGATTGATGCTATGTTTATTTATGAGTCGTTGCATGTCAGCGTTGTAAAACTCCTTCCCTATATCGGTTTGTAAGTTTTTCGGGTGTCTATCGCTCTTTCGAATTATCTCGATGATAGCGTTAGCCGTCTCGCTTCCACTTTTATTCTTGAGCGGCTCACGCTCAGCACGTCGACGACGGTAAGAATGTAATGATAATCTTTGTTGAAACATGAGTATGGATGCATCTCGATGATATCAGCCTGCCACAGATCATCATATTCCCGAACTATGACGCGTCTTCTCGGAAAATTTTTTCTCGCTGGAGCGTGCAACTTCTCGACGAGTCGCCGCTTTTCGGCACTGACGACGTTTCCATCGGATCCCATGTTTCGTACACAATTATCGATTGACTGACGCATAACAACGCGCGCGATGAAATTACATTACGATTTATTTCATTTTTTAGCCGTTTATGTCGTTCGTATTGCCATTCTTTATCGTTTATGTCATTCACAATGCCGTTCTTTGCTATTCGTATTGCCGTTTTTTAATCGTTTGCTTATCATTTTTTTCTTATCTTTCAATAGCCGTTCTTTATCTTCTGGTACCGATCGATTAGATAGTCGTTCGTAACCATTTCTAACCCGATCTACAGCCGTTTGATAGCCATTCAACAACTGATCCTGAGTCGTTCGATAACGATCCTGAGCTGTTTGGTAGCTATTTGACAACCGTTTCTGAACCGTCCGTTGTTGATTCAGAAACCTTTCGAAATTATTCGTTATGCGTTCGTAACCATCTCTTTGTTGTTCATTGCCGCTCATTGTCGTAGTTATTTCTGACTCAGCTTTGATAATCATACTGAAGCTCGTACTCTACAACACTCGCATGTCCTTTTCGAACGAAATCACCTCTCGTCTGATTTTTTCTGTTGATTCGTCATGGTTTTAATGCGCTGCTCCACGTATAATTTGTTAATGGCATCGATATCAGTTTCAGGCTGCACTAGATGACGAATCTCACATCAAAGTCCGACACAGAGTGTTTTCATGGAAAAAATTTCTTGTCGCTGGAACGTGCAACTCCACCAATCGCCGTTTTCAGTGCACTGTCTTATCTATTCAGTGCGATAAGTTGTCTACACTTGTATGATATTTTGAAGCGTAATCATCTTCTCGAGTAGATTCAATTGATTTTTGAAAGTTTGAATGTTCTTTTGCACGTATTTTAGCATAAACTTCCTATTAGTTTGGAGCGATGTTATCTTCTTCTTGATTTCATCCTGTCAATCTTTCAAAATTTGCATGTTCTGTTGCACGAATCGTTTGTTGACGACATCATCATCCTCTACTGGTTGATACACGTTGAATCTTGCACAATCTCGCATCGAAGTCTGTAGCGACGCGACATAGAGCATTTTCGCACGTAATTTCTCATTATACCGTTCCATCGATGAATCATCGTCGTTCCTCTGTTCGAATAGCCCAAATTTGCTGATCGCATTTTTTCGATATGGGTGACACCGATCGATTGGTTTGTTTCAACGATGCGTGAGTTAATTTATAATAATACCAGCCTCACGAAGTTCCTCGATGATTGACAGCATCTCGTTGTTATGCGCGTTGTGACCAGCTTGGCGCGAAGCTTCGAGCAATCGTATGCGATCCACTAGCTCATTCGGATCGTCCCAGTGCACGTAATCGATCGCGTTATCATTTAATGTCATAGCGCGCAGTAATCCTTTTCCAGCCGTTGTTTCATCTTTTAATAACGGTGCAATTACAAATCTATACTTGTATCCCTTGTTACTCCATAAATGACTGTGCTCGGTATAATTGCGTCTATGCACGTTATAGCCAACAATATGCTTTTGTATTTTCGTTTATCGTCTTTCGTATACATGTCATAGTCGGGAGCTTTTTTGAAAATAAACTCGTAAAAACCCGGTGTGCCAGCATATCGCACACCGTCGATAATTGTGCGATCGCTATCTATGTCAAACTTTTTACTAAGCATCATTATTCCATCTTTGTCGAGACGAACGCCGTACACGGTATCTATAGTTTTATTCTTTCCACCGCTAAGGAAATCTCCGATGTACTCTTGACCTAGCGGACCCAAGTGTTACGACAACGCTTTTCGACCCTCCAACGTTTGCATCTGATGTTGAATAGATGTCGTAAACGAATCGTTCGTGGTTTCAAATACATCCTCATCCTTTATTGGTTTTGCAGCTTCGACCGTTGTACGTGATGTGGACGTTATCGCTGGTGAATCCATCACGTCGTTTGACGTATGTCGCATCAATTTACTTAACGCGTGATTTACCGAGATGTCTTCTCGTTTCCTCTTCATCTTATTCCGTATCATGTCCTTCTGGGCAAATAACGTTTCAACGTCATCGCATGCGGCTCTTTTATCGCACGCATGCTAGAGTTGTCAACAATCTTTTGTAGCGGCTCGATGATCAATATAAAATTACTCTTGGTCGAGATATCTTCTTCGATCTTGCCGATCTTCAAGACGCGATGTTTTTTACGGATTGACTCGACCGTTTTTTCAATTTCCCTCACAACCTTCTCACGCTTGCGTATATCTTTGTTCTCATCCATATTGACGTTCTTTCAACGTTGGTGTTTAATGATTAACGACTAACCACTCCGCGACACCGCGAACTCGTTAAATCCTTTTCTGTATCGTCCATTAGTAAGCGCACTGTCCTTGTCTATCACCAGGAATTTTGCTGCCAACAATTGCAACATAATTCACTGACATCCTTGACATGTCGGTATTCACATGATCATTATACATTATATGCTTCAGGTTGGTATCATCCTGCTTGAACAGGATTAACAGATTCGCGTTGTCTCGTATAACATGTTTAGGTATGTGTATTTTCGCGTATGATTGACAGAGATAAAAACAGTCGACGTGCGAGTGCTGCTCGAGAGAAATATTCTCTCACAGTATCTTGCTTATCGCTACATCATCGAAGACGAAGACTAAGTTTGGATGCACCTTGCTCGGTGGAACGTCATTGTTATTGGAGAATGTAAAGTAGTCGATTTCGTCAATCGATGACAACAAATTCTCCAAATATTGATATTTCGGCTGTTGCAACGATTTCGAGTATACATACACGTTCTCGTACACCGTGCGGATATTCCAACAAGTTTATCAGAACGTTGGTTTTATCGCAATTCGAAGGACCGCAAACGATCGCACGTATGTGTAAGGCAAGCCTTAAGTTAGGTAACCATGGTAGGTTGGCTACCATGGCGGACATAGGTGGCGTCCCGGTCGCCACTCGCGCGTACAGCGCCATGCGTAGGGATCACGTGATCCCCAGCGAGCGCCCTGCTGAGGTCAGCCATATTGGCCAGTAGTCCCGCCGAGGCACGTTGTGTCTTCCATGCAATAAACATCTAATTACCAGAAGCGCGAAGTATCATTTTAGCCCTTAATACTCCCTTCCTACCCTGACATTAACCTCGGAAGTACTCTTACATATGGTACTCGGTAGCATCGCACCATGTTTATGTTTCTCTGCGTTGTCCCCCATTGTCTGTAATCTATCATCACAACCATCATACTAGATGGAGGGGGTAGACTGTTATCGAGTCCCTCCGATATTCTCCATTTAACCGTTGAACAGTTACAATATATACCGAAACCTGTTCTGCTTCGAGTGTGCGGTCATTACGTTCACTATCTATGGAACAAGCTTCCGGAGCATATAAAGGCGGATTTGGAGATTCAACAAACCGTCAATGTCTAAAACATTATAACTTACTGTGCCATCAAACGCATTTTGACGGTCCGCCACCACTGATAAAGAATTGCAACGAATATCAGCGGCAGTAAAAAGCCGTGGATTATTAAATCGCGCGATAGATGCGCTTCCTTTTGAATTGCATATTCCTGGATATCAGTTTTGCGGTCCGGAAACACATTTAGAAAAGCGATTGGTCAGAGGCGATCAAGGCATTAACTCGTTGGACGCGGTGTGTCGCGAGCACGATATAGCCTATTTGCATAGCAACGATGTCGCGAAACGACACGTAGCTGACAATATACTCGCCATGAAAGCGCGGAAATGTATTGCCGCGAGAGATTCGACTCTTGGAGAGAGAACTGCTGCAGCAGCTGTTTGGGCGGCTATGAAGGCCAAGACAACAATCAGCATGGGTTTGAAAATGAAGAAGAAGAAGAAGAAGAAAGTAAAGCGAATACTTCCGGTAGCGAAAAGCAGTGGTATCCTACCAATCATACCGTTGTTGGGGGTTCTCGGTTCATTGGCCGGCGGAGCGGCAGGAATCGCGAAAGTGGTGAATGATAACAAAGCCGCGCAGCGTCAACTAGAAGAGCTGAAACGTCATAATCGCGTCATGGAAGGTCATGGATTTTATTCCGCGCCGTACAAGAGCGGACAAGGAGTCTCCATGAAAAAAAAAAAACGTCCAAGAAACATTAAAAATGCCGAAGAGTGTTTCCACAAACATATAATTACAACAACAGGCAAACCATATGCGCATTTTATACTTTAGAGGTATTTTCATGCGTACTATTTTACCAAGAGGAGTAACGAGAGTAGTATCGTGAATCTGGATAATGCTGAGAGATTGGGTGGCATATGTAAAAAGGGGAAATCGCGCAATATATTTCGACAGTTTTAGCAATCTTCGACCGCCGAAGGAATTAGTGCGTTATTTAGAAAATAATGTGACACATATCGAATATAATCGCACGCCTCATCAACGTTACGATCAAAGCAATTATGGTCAACTGTGCCTGCAATTTCTACAAATAGTTGACAACCAATTTAAAGACTGACATTGTATTGTTTAAACTCAGTATCAAACATGTCACTGACATTTACACCGGCAACAGTAGCATCCTCGCGGTAAGCTTTCCAGCCGTCGATTTGAGTGATAGCAATTACGAGCTTGGTCTGACAGACTTTGAAACTTACTATACGATACCTAATGTAAATTCATCGAATAATAAATTTTACTTTGACAAAGATGACAAGGAAATTATTATTGCCGAAGGATCGTACGAACTACATGATATAGACAAGTATCTGAAACGCACAATTTCAAAAGATATCATGAAAAAAGACGCTTCGCAAAGATGAAGACGATGAGAACAAGTACCTGCTGATAATTCGCGCCAACAACAATATGATGAAAAGTGAGATCAAGTGCGCTTATCAGATAAATTTCACCAAATCCCACAACATTGAATCGCTGTTAGG
This sequence comes from Cephalotes varians, assembly GCA_037157785.1. Lineage (NCBI taxonomy): Eukaryota > Metazoa > Arthropoda > Insecta > Hymenoptera > Formicidae > Cephalotes > Cephalotes varians. Next base: position 33,547 of record JANQDE010000268.1, read on the forward strand.
ATTCTCATCGAAACGTATACTAGAACCGCGACAATGGCACAAATCGGACATACCGATAAATATTATCAACGTAAACGTTATTCGCGTAGAGTGCAACGTGACTTTCGGTGCATATAACAACGACAATGCGTACACACGATACATAAATTTTCGCCGAATGTACCACTAAGATATAAAATATCGGAAACGCCTGCACAGATCATTTACCTTCCAATCATCGCACGGAGCATTACGGACCTGACGATTCGCATTGTTGAGCAAGACGATTGCTTGATTTTCGCGGAGAGGAGATCACTGTTAGACTACATGTACGGAGACGCCATATGAGATGCTCGTATTGAATGAACAAGTAAAATCGGCAAAAGATACAATTTTTAACGCAGAGACTACAATCAAAAATATTCATAAAAAAGATAAAACAATAAAACATCGAGGAAGAAACTGTCTGCGACGAACGTTGAATTTTTAAAATCATTGGATTTTATCGTACGAAATATCTGAGATGGCAGATATCTTGAACATTGGAGATGAGCCGATTTTCGATGACCGCGTAGTCAAGATTCTCACACGTACAATCCGTACACCAACACAACGTTTGGACATAGCGACGAGATAAGGATACCCATACAACAGCAAGATTTATACACGTTATCATGCGAAAGTTTTCTGTACATCGAGGGAAGATTAAAGAGAGGGAACGACGAATCGCAGACAACGCTTGGAAATAATTGCGTTGCATTTCTGTTTGACGAAATTCGATATGAACTCAATGGTGTTGAGATTGATCGTAATAGAAACGTTGGAATTACTAGTACTATCAAGAACTATGTATCGCTGACGTATGACAAAGCTCTAATTATGCGGAATACAGGATGAGACATTACATCTATCATATTCAGAAGGATACTTTAACTTTTGCGTGCCGCTCAACACGCTGTTGGGTTTTTGCGAGGATTATAAACGCGTAGTTGTTAACGCTCGTCAAATTGATCTTGATACGCGCAGCGACAACAATTGTCTTGTGGGAAATCCAACAACGGAATCGCAAATTGATTTATTCAAAGTGCAGTGGCGAATGCCTCACGTTATTTTAAATGAGGTCAATAAATTCCTTGCTACGAGCTTTAGAGAGCGGCGATAAGTATGAGTTTCCGCTCATGGGTACGAGTACTCCCTGTTACAGAGCACAACCAAATATTCATAGGCCGTCAAGACTGCGACTCAGCTGGAGAAACCGCGATACGTTATCTTTGCTCTGCAGACTGATCGAAAGAATACCGGGGAGTGGGCCGGTACGGGGAGTGGGCCGGTAGTAATGCTGCAGATCAGATCCCGACTCACCCCCAGTAACACCAGAGAAGGACATCCGCTGGGTTTTAGTGGGTAGGGTCCGTTAAATAGGGCGAGTCCCACATATCCCCGCCTTTCCCTCAGGGCGAGAGATGCGTAACTGCATTTCCCCAGCGTTATAAAAAAAAAAAACTGATCGAAAGAATACCATGTTTCAAGATGTTAGTGTGTTCCACGACTGTAATTTGACCAACGTAAAATTATATCTAAACTCTGAATTTTATCCGTACGATGAATCTGAATGTAGACTTTGGCAAAAACAGATATGCTATTCTGTTTGATATGTATGCACGTGCCGTAGCGCGAAGCAGACAATGCAACGGAGGGAGTGAAAAAGGTAAGTAGAGAAGATGATAAGTAAAGGTGGAAGAGAGAGAACGCGTATGAGAACGTGTATGCTTTTTAATAAAATAAATCTTAAGAATTCATATAAGAAAGTGATGAGCAGAGAGAGAGAACGCAACGGAAGGAGCGTGCATGAGAAAGGTAAGTAGAGAAGATGGTAAGTAAAGGCAGGAAAGATGACTGGGGAAAGAGGAGAGAGAATGTGTACGATGTGATGGAGGAAGAGAGAGAGAGAGAGAAAACATGGCGGCGGCAGCGGATCCCGTATGATATCCCGCAGACTTTACTCCGCGGACCCCGTAACGCCATTTTCCATGACGCCATTTCCTGTAACATGATTTCCCGTGACATCATTTCCTGTGACGCCATTTTCCGTGACGTCATTTCCCGTGATATTTCCCGCGACGTTATTTCCCGTGACGTCATTTCCTGTGACGTCACTCCCCTCCGTAACGTCTCTCCCCCTCCGTGACGTCATTCCCCGCGGATCCCTCGCCTACCGCGCGACGGTAGTGCCAATTACCGGTTCGTGTATCCCTGAGTTAGAATCGGCTCCTTATACCTACTTATTGCATTTAATTTATTGTTGCGGGTTCAAAGAAATAAATAATTTGTTTAATAATTCGCACGATTGTACGTAACTTATTTTTTATCTACATTCACATTCACTAAAAAGATTTATTTTTTCTTCTTTACATTTATCTTCAGCATCTTGGAGAATAAAATACGAATTAACTTTATGTATTTTCTATGCGATTCAATTCCATTTCCACGGATCAAGAAATTATATTCATCGTATTCAATCATATTTATTCACTACAATCCAAAATTTTCATTTGCTGGGATAGACGCATTGACGTCTATTATTTCTATAAATTAAAACATTCGCACTTGAATTTTCCATGACGCATTCAAGCAGATAGCTAGTGTATTTCGTTTTCGCGAGCATTGCGTCAGATTCAAAAAGCAAACGACCAATCCGTATGTACGCATTGACAATTATTGTAGATAGATAAAAATCAAGTTCGAATTTAAAAAATCAAAAATTGGGATTTATCAAAGCTGAAATGAATATTTTTAAATTTTTTCCCAATCTGTTTTCGTTTACTGGAATATACACACGGTGTTAAATGGGGTAAGAGCTAGAGTTGGAAGCACGAAAGAAGTCAAAGAGAACAAAAAAGTCGCATATCATTTTGCAGTTTTCGCAATAGTTAACGAGATATTAATTATTAAAAATTGTCATATAAGCCCGGCCTACTAGCTAATGTAAGCGTACGAGCAACAAGCGCACGAGATGCGACTGCCTAGTCATCGAGGTTACTAGACGCCCGGGAGTTGTTTGTTACAAGCGGCAATGGCTACACATGAGTGGCACGTAACATTGGACCCCTGTTCTGACATGACAGTTTCTCGCCTTTTTTTTTATCACAAAATAAAATTTTTTAAGGACATAGAAAAATGTTTTGTGTGTACATGCATGTCACAGAAAAATATCAATTCTATTGCTTATAAAAGCGATTACTCAATTTACTTTTTTCTTTTAGTAAGTAACAGTTATGTTTAACAAAGAATTTTCTTTGAAATTGAAGACCTTTTCTTCTTTAAAAAGGAAATTTTTTTGATAATAGTCTTAAAATCTACTCATTACTTGAAACAATTAATATTTAATTAACATTTTTCTCTGTATGTACACACATACAAATTACATACTGTAAGTTATTTGAATTAAATAAATATTACTTATTTTAAATATTTCATAAATTCACATATCTGCAAATCTTAAGTTTACTTCTTCAATTAAGACTATTCCATTTTAAAAAATATTTGAGTTGCTTATTATTAGACCTCTCTTCGATAAAATTTTATAATATTTTATGAAAGAATATAAATTCTTTTTTCTCAAGTACATGATAATGAGTTTTTTCGAAAATTTGTGATGAGTACACGCATACAAGCATGTACATAAAAAAAAAGAAATCAATTCTATCGCTTAAAAAAGCGATTATTCAATTTACTTTTTTTCTTTAAATAAGTAACAGTATACATACATACACACAAAACATTTTTCTATGCCATTATAAAATGTTATTTTGTGATAAAAAGAAGGCGAGAAACTATCATAACTCAGAATGTGAATCCAGCGTTACGCGCCGCTCGTGTGTAGCCATTGCCGCTTGTAATAAACAACTCCCCGTGTACCTAGTAATCTTGATCATTAGGCGGCATCTCGTCGCGCGCTTACCTTAGCCAGTGGGCCGGGCTTATATAGCGATTTTTAATAATTAATAACTCGTTAACTATTGCGAAAACTGGTATCTTTTTTATTTTCCTTAACTTCTTTCCCCCCTGCACCCCTGGATCCTACCCTATTTAACAGACACCCTATAAATGTAGATACACCGTATAAATGTAGATATATAAAAAGGTATAGATATTGTTTAAATATATAGTGTATTATATATATATATATATATATATTAAATTTAAATATTATAGTTTTAGTATTAATATCCCAGTAAACACAAAGTAATAACATAACATCGATGTTATAATTTCCTATTCAATAATATAACTGTGCATGTTGCTTTATGTTTTACTAGGATATAAATAAATAAAATAGATATCAATGAAATAATGATTCTAAAAAGAAAGTTTTTTTTTGGGAGAAAAATAGAAGTTTGAGTTTTATGGATTTTTTGCTGAGGGTAAAAAAATTTTGAATGACGCGACTACATAAGCAATGAAATTTAATTAGAAATCTATTGCTATTTACCTTTGTTATATATGTTTTACAAACTAATAATATAGGTAATATTAGCCTTTGTGTGTTTTAATATAAATTAAAACACTTAAATAACTGTCAGTAGTCGAGTCGCAAGCGATTAAATATTGCAGATGCTGAAATTTTTGTTCCGTCATTACTGACGCTGCTAGTACTCACAGTGCCAAAGTATTAACGGAACTATATCTGACTTTTGAAGTCACACTCGCTGTACTTGCAGTAAATATCGGAATGCACGGTTAGTAATCTATGGTAAGGTATAGTACAGTATAGTATATTAGTATAGTATAGAAATCTATGACAGCGCTAGCTCTCTTTGCGCTGCTAATCTCCCCGCCCATCTCTTGCATTTTTCCCGCAAATTCCCCTTCTTTTCTCAAGCTCTCAGGACAGAAGCTCTCCTTATGTCTACTATAATTTATTTACTTTTTTTACATATTTCTTGTTATAAAATAGTTTAATATATTACATAAAATCAAAAAGATATTATTATGTATTGTTATATATTTTTTATTTTAATGTGCTTAAGAATAAATATAGTTCACAATAATCTATATTCACAATAATCAATTTTTACAATATGATGCATATCATATCAAAAATATATAATATATTACGTATAAACTTTGTACAAAGCTTTTTTTAGTGATTCAATATGACTTTAACGCATAAATCAGTATTATTGAATTACAAACTGTTCTATTTTTATTTTATTTTTAACAAATTCCGAGCTTCGAAATTTATATTAATATCTACTTATTTATTATATATGTCGAAGTTTCTTCTGATAATAATTTATCATCTTCATTAATACATGATGTCATCTTTTCCTTCGACTTTGCAACCTAATTGTAAACAATAAATCGAAATTTGTATTAACAAAAACAAATAATACATCGTAATATTAAATAATAAATTACTTAATATATAATAATGCTATATATAATATACATTTAATTTAATAGTCAATTTTTTTTTATTAATTGTTTACAACAAAAGAAGACAAGTTATTTAATCAATCAAAAAGCATATTTAACTAAATTATTAAAATATAATAAAATTTAATAAAAGATAATGAAACCTTGACTTGAAGTTCTTCGGGCGCAACATCTTTTCTTGACGTCTTTAAAAATTTTCTTACAAATGGTGCTACGAGCATTGGATCTAATTTTTCAACATCTTGGGAAGTAATCAGCGTTACGATGAGACCGACACTTATAGTCACTAAAGCACCAGTCATGGTATACCAAAGATAACTAAGACGATATAATGCCCATGGTTCCCTATTAAACATAATAGCTACTATAAATATAATGTTACTTAACATAAAAATAGCAAATATTTTCCAACGCTTAAAATTGTGCAATTTTTAAACCGCTAAAATTCGATAGAAAATCATTACAAACAAAATATTTAAAAAATATTTTGAAGCTATAAGGATGTACTTTAACACGCTCTTGATTGTTTTTGAAAATTTATATCAACTCTATTTACAGCTCTAAAAAAAATTGTTTTGTTCTTCAAAATTATGTACTTCCGATTCTGCAGTTAAAAAAAAATTTCTTTTAAAAAGTTTAAGACTATAATAATTTTTCATAAAATTTTGACAGTTTCAAAATTGCAGTTTTAAACGTTTGAAAAATGTTTCCTTTAATTACTACATTTTGCTTAAAAAATGCTTTTTATTCGATTTTTTGACTGAATTACGCATTTTGAAACCAATCCTACATTTTTTGAAAAATGATGTTTATTATCAACTTTAATCCAATATGCATCAAGTTGCTGAGAAGAAAAAAGAACAAATTATTTTGAAGTAAAAAATCGAGTAGAAAGCTATTGTAAAATTTATGCTAAAAAATTATTTTTTATGTATATTTTTTATCACAATCCTTGAAGAAAGAATTAGAATTCATTTTTCTTTATATTCATCGTTAAATATTTAATATATTATTTTGTATTATTTAATTTTGTCTTTATAACTTTTATAACTTTTGTCTACATGGGTGCCTTCCATTTAGTGATACAAGTCAACATAAATGTCTTTCTGTCTTTGTTACTTATTTGATACCAAAAAAGACAGAATGACATTTGTGTCGATTTATGTCATTAAATGGAAGATACCTTGTAACTTTAAATATCAAGTCTGGAAACGTCTTTGCGTTGTTATGGTGCCTAATAAATTGATAAGTTTTTTTAAAACTGGTGCCACTTAGTCATTGTATTACATTCTAACATAGGCTCACAAAAAAGTGTGTTAAGTAAAAAATTTAGTAACTCTAATCAGAATAGGTGTTTCTTATAAAATTTTGATCACAAAACTGCCACTAACTAAATTGTTCCATTATGTCAGATTTTAAAGATATTTTGAATTTTAATATGAGAACTCAGCGATTCATAGGAAAAGAATGTATAAAAAATCATTAAAGTCAATAAAGAAATAGAAATAGGTAAATGTTTGAATTTTATACATTGATTCCTTATTAACAAAGTATAAAAAAATCGTCTTAAATGGCAAAAACGTTTACTAAGGCTACAGTACATAAAAAAAATAGGCACTTTTTTCGCATTTTAGCAAGATTAATGCCACTCTAGCGGCTGAAAAAAAGCATGATTTTGATAATATTTTTTATGCGCACAGTAAATCCAATACAAAATTTATTTCAAGGCTTTTATTATAATGTTTTAAGTAGCAATTAAAAATTTTTTAAAATTTTTTTGTGGCGGTGCTAGAGCTCAGCAAAGAGAAACCCTCTTTATGAATAGTGGTACATGGGTGGACACATCTCATTTAATTTTCAATCTATAACAGAGGGGCGAAAAATTTGAATTCTATATATGATTCACTAGAGAAGTACGTACGGAAAAAAAATAAAAAAATTTTGTGAAAATGGTGCTTGTTTAAAAAAAAGTTATTTATCAATAAAAAATTACGTAGAAAATCGTTTGAAAAAAAAATTCTCAATAAAACGGGAAATTTTTTTTTACATAGTTCTGTAAAAAATATAATTTTAAAGCGGCAATCAAAATTTCAAATGAATCGATAAAAATATCTCGGAGTTATGTTTCCGCCCGATTTGAAAAATGCAATTTCGAGAAAAATGCGTTTAAAGTTTTACTTATCATTTTTCCATAGAAAACTTTGATTTACAATCTGCGATGTCTGCGTCATACAAATGGCCTTCTAAATTAAAGTAGAAACCTAGAGTTCCTTAGAATTCGTAGATAAATCAATTCCTTCATTATTCCAGGTATGCGAGTCACAATAGCGTACAAAGGCTCAGAAGAAACTTGGAGCGCTCTACGCGCAACTTACGTATATTAATTAGAATAGCATTTAAAAAATTTTCCCCTCCATAAAACTCATCAAATCTTATTTTTGAGACCTATAGGCATAATTTAAGTTAAAAAAAAATTTTTCGTTTTTTTGAAAATTCTAGAGTGGCATGACCCTTTAATGAAAATTAATAATCTCATTTCAATGTTATAGATTTCGTTTTTTCTGTAATAAAATTTCTTTGAAGTTTTATTTAAAATGTATAAAAAATATACAGTCCTAAAATGATTGATAAAACAAATTTTTTAAAATAAAAAAGAAGTTTTATTAAATTTCAATATAAAAAGAAATTCTTTTAAATTTTTTGAAATAGATCATATTCAATTCTTCAATTTCAAATTCAATTTTTGAAAATTTGAAATGATTTAATTAAAATTTTACATAAAATTTTTTTTTTATTAAAATTTATTAAAATTTCTTTTACTCTGAAAAATTTATTAACTATTTTAGAATACATTTTTTAATGCATTTTTAATAAAAGAAAGAAAATTCTTAAGGTTGGTTTTTGATCCTTTCTGAATTTCATTTTAAAATAATAAACTATTGTAAATTCTATTATTGTAAGAATTATTGAAATCAGATGATTTTAATAAACGGATACATTCCTAAAATATACGACTATTAGTCGATTGTCAGTTAGCAGAAAAAATCTAAAGTCTATTTCACAGTTGAACTGAATATTAACTTATAGTCGACTAACAATATAAGTTGACAAATGTTTCGACTATGTTTGTCAATCAGCCAATACAATCATTTTTGAGTCGACTTTTAGTAACTTTTATAGCAAATATAAACTGACAATTGTCTAACATTATAGTAACTACGTCGACTTTTAGTAATATAAAATATTAACATGTATTTTTTGGCACATATAAATTCTAGGAATATCATGTCCCTAAATTAATTTTTACACAGAATCAGAAATAAAAAATTGTTTTAAAATAAATCTCATTTGTTTTTGTTTTTGAACTCAATTTTGAGTTATTGCTTTTAAAGAATTATTTTATTAGAATATAAGTGAAAAATCTCAAAAATGCTGCGCTTTTTATTCTATTTTATATGATTTTTTATTTACGAGAAGGTAAAACTTTGTTGTATCCATCTGTCAACAACTTTAATCTTTAGAATAGTTGACTCGAAGTCGACTTACAGTTAAAGTCAATAAAATGCCATCCAATCCTAGAAATAATCGGCTAAACTTCAAAAGTTGATTTAAAATCAACTAAAATCGATTATCAGTCAGTACTCATCTTTGATGCATGGATTTTGATATCTGTTTATCTTATAACGAATTAATCCCCTTTCTACTATCAATGTCATCTTATATCTCCATATTATCTTCTTACATTTATGTGTTTGTTAATAAAAGAATATATTGCATGGATATGTGTATATGTATAGCACATGTTTTTAACAAAAACCACATCTATCAACAAAAACAATATCTGCACTCACACACCTACCCATCCACCCACCCATCTACACACACACGCACGCACGCACGCACGCACGCACACACACACACACACAGTTCTGCACCGACTAATCAACTTTAAAAAAGTAAACATTTCTATCACAGTGATTCTCCTTTTCGTTTCTCCCTTTCTCTCTTTCTTCTCCTTCCCCTTTTTTCCACTGAAGAACATATATATATATATATATATATATATATATATATATATATATATATATATATGTATATATATGGAATCCTTCAAATGAGCAATTCAGTATCAAGTTGCTTCTTGTTCTGATGAAATAAAGTGCAATGTTCACGAAACGTTAGTATTAATGATGGATCAAGACATGAAGACAATCCGTAAATCTCTTAGCGATTTTGAAAAGAATATCCATGGAATAATGAAATTATTTTACAAAGTCACATTTTTGAAAAATAAGAGAACATCATTATATACATCATTTATGCTTCTATGCTACACTTGCTGCATAATTGTTATTTCCTGCATTATATATTACAAATAATAACAATAATAATAATTGTTTTTATTGTTTTTTTTCAATTATATACAAAGACTTTTGCTTCTTTATTAATTCTTTATATGCAATTATATCATTTTAATATCTTAAGTTTATTCTTTTAAAATTATTTTCGTTTATTTACGCTTTTATAACCTATGTTGCGTTTACACTAATGTTAAATGTATATTTAATAATAAGTTTTAATTCTTATATAATAAATTTATTTTTTGTATTATAAGTACTACAATACTTGATAAAATATTAAATAAAAAATGCCTTAAATCTTATGATTTTTTTACTCCAAGAATATCAAATTACAGCAATATTATTGCAATGATATCATGTATTGTTGAAGTTCCTTCAAAGCTAAATTTTTCTGAACTTTTAAATTCTTCTGGTCTTTCATTTGTACATCCACTTTTAAACCACGAGTATTTAAATAAGTTGTAATATCGAGGGGATGATAATTGATTATATATCAAAGATTGTAATTTTATTATTTCGTTGATGTAAATTTGTATTGTTCTTCAATAGTAGAACTATTGTTTTCCAATAGTAGAACAGTATCCGAAAATCTTTTAGTAAAATTTTTCCAAATCCTAAATTCATAAACTAGTAATGTTCGTATTTTTCTGTAGTTCCTTTTGGAATCATTTTAAGATTATTGCGTTTTTCTGCAAATGCTAAATCATAATATTTGAATAATGTCTACTCTCACATCTCTCGCAATCTATCACTGCTTGGTGCTAAAAAGTAGAAAAATCAGACCTGTGACGTTTGTCTGATGATGATGACGTAAACAAAATTTTCATTATATAATATTTTATAACATTTGAATTTTTCGTCTCGATATCTCTGTTCGTAAGGTTCATAAAGAAAAAAACTAAAAAACTTTTCATTGTATCATTTAAACGAGCTATCGATTGAGACTAATCAAAACTCAATCGGTTCAGCCGATAATGAGTCATAAAAATATAAATTCAATTCTGAGCGGCTCCTGTAAATAGAACCACGGACGTCTCACAGCATTTCTGCGCAACTTTATTGTACATAAATTTGGCGCAAGATATGATATATCTATTAATTTAAATATAAACAATATTATATTATAATTACAATTTTTTTATATATCTGTTGAAATGTTTTAAAAGAATAAAATTGAATGATTTATGAATGACTAATGAGTGATTTAAAATTATGCATGAATCAGAGACATAAACATTTTTTAGTTAATTTTAATAACTAATAATAATTTAAAAACATAAATAGACTTCAAGGGCGATAATAATAACTTAATAATTATTAAACTAATAACTGAAATAATTATTGAATAATTAATAAAATTAACTAAAATTAATAATTAAAAAATTAGTCCACCTTGGAAAGTTTAAAATTATACTTACTTTGGGAGTTGATTACTAAAAAATTATACATGATACAAAAAATTTTGTATATCTATTAATTATTCTTATCTTAGTATACAAAGTATGTAAAAATTATGTTTTTGGAGAACAAAATGGCGACATTACAGTACGTTTTTTAAAGCCATGAACCAGGTATTCACGGTGAACAGCAGAACGAGTCCAAAGTATACTGTAATAAAAATTTGATTAATTAATCTTAATCTGCATGAAATTTGTTAAAGAAATACCTGTCATAATTAAAAAATATTGAAAAATGATGAAAATGGTGCATGCATGAAAAAAAGAGTTCAAGTAAGTTTTATGTAAAACTTCGAGTTTTATGTAAAAATTCAATATAAAAGTATTACAAAAAAAGTATGTAAGTTCGCAAAAATCACTATTATTTCTTTAGATAATTCAATTGACAATAACTGAGCAAAATTTAAAAACATTTGTATTAAATTTTGTGATAGTTCTGGTATCCATCGTTTTTGAAAACATCATTCTAGAATAAAAAAACGCGATAGTTTCAAGTAAGGTTTTTGCGGCGGTCGCCAGAACCGCACAGAAACTTGGGGCGCCTGCCGAAAGGCAGCCCGACATCAGCGGTACTAAGATCATGTGCGGATAAGGCGCGCGGCTTTCTCGCGAGCACCGCGAACCACGAGCTTTTTCGCTAGAATAATTAGCGAATAACCGCGGGGAAATCAACAACAGAGGGCTCGCGCAGTACCCTTTCTCGGAAGGAAGATTCCACCAAGAAGGATATAAGAAGCCATGGCAAGCCAGGAGGAACACAGATTTTTGGTATTCGACACAAAGCAAAAAGAATTGTTTTAGAAGCTGAGTCAGAAGCTTCGCCAAGCTGCCGCCTCACATTAGAAAGCACGCTGCTGCGTCGGACGACAGCTTCCCAGCAAAGGAGTACGCTGCCCACCGGTGGAAGCTGCCTCTCGACCTGTCTCCGCCACGCTTAACACAGCCACCAAGAGGACTACGGCTACCTGGGACCTCAGGGTCCGGCGTCCAACTTCATCCTTCTGGAAGCCGCCTTCCCTACTCTCTCCGCTGCGGGAACCGCCTAGGCGACCGGCCAGGGTCCACCGAGGGATATAGTGCCGAGCTGACACTAGAGACCAGACAGTACAAGGCAACCAGCAATGGGAATCGTCCACTGACGACGAGGCCGACCAGCCGACCCGGTACGTGTCCCAAGCGACTCAGGTGGAGGCATCGAGCAAGCGGGATCACGAGACGCAGACCGGGAGCCCGGAGAAGTCTCATACCCCGCCGGGGACTCCATCAGCACTGCGCTGTTGGCGACCGAGAAGGATCACCGCCACTAGACCCTCCATCGAGTGGCGAGAGCGCCTCTAGGCCGCTCAGGAACAACCGGCCCTTCTTAGGACCACATAAAGACTCCGTATACGTACACATACATGTAACGACACGAACACAAACACAAAATCACACACTGTATAAATATACAAGTGCATGTAAATAAGTGTACATATTGTAAATAGATTAACAAAATAAATACATTTATATATCAACACGAATCTTTAATCTGCGGTTGCCTTTTGGACACGAAGCGGCGCCCTCAGCCTCCTGTGCGACGAGGCGAACGCGCCACCACAGTTTTTCTTTTATAAAATGATAATTTTAAGATAATTTTACCTTTAGTCAGCAATATTGGGGTCAGTAAGTCTTTTAAAGCATTCTTCCTTCTTGTCGGAGCGATTTTGCCATCAAGATGGCCTCTTTATTATTAGGAAGCATCTATTAAACGCTGAGCACCGCTCGACATAATCGACTATATCTTCGTTAATATTTGGCATTCTACTTTTGGATAAAAAATTCTATATTCTTAAGACCCTAAACTATCTATTTAAGCAAAAAAAAATTTTTTTTTGAATTTTTAAAAGTTTCAAGGTGGACTAATTCCTTAATACTAAAATTAATAATTTTATAATTTAATAACTAAGAACTATTAACAATTATTATATACATAATTAAAGTTATTTAACCTTATTTAACTTACTCTCTAACGTTATCCAAAACTGAATCTGTTGGTACAGATAATAATAAATTCTCTACTTGTGGGAATGAATAGGTACATCCCTCTGTGGTGACAGGTTTCGTATCAAACCTGTAACAGTATAAATATCATGGATTACTCGTAATTTTATTATTCCTTCGAAGAAAATAATAAAAAAGTAATGCTATATTAACTTATATTGTATGTATTTATATATAATTTTATAACACTAACTTAATTTTTCCATTACTGATAGCTGCTTCAGCAGAGAGACCAAGCCAACCCATAAAACACAAACCTGCAATTCCTCCAATTAGAGCACCCTGTCGAATTTAATTAAATCATATATTTATTCTCATCAATTTAAATATAATTTTCATCAAGTTAAGATAAAATAAATTTATCTTTAACACGTGCCTTGCTATTAATCCATGGTAATAATAATCCCATGTTAAAAATGCCAAAGGATGGTCCATTCGTAATGGCTCCTAGACTCATGGACAACTATAACATTTATTCAAGTATGAAAAGAAGATTAGTTTCTGTTTATTGACAGATGTCTCCTGTTTACCTGTAACACATGAAGGCCCGCCTGCTCGACGACGAAAACAAGAGCAACACAGATTGTTCCTAAAACGACAACCGTGAGTTTCATAAAGACATCAGCGCCCCTACGTGTAAAAGGAGTCTTTATAAAAGGCTTAACAAAATCCTCCAATACCACGGCTGCCATGGAATTTAGACCAGTTGACAATGAACTGAAAGAGAGTAATCAAACTAATTTTAATAAATAACAAATTTCTTTCGACCGATATATGAGAACATCATAGCAATTTAAAACACGGCCAAATACGGTCAAAGCTAGGTGTCAGTGCTCAATAATAAT
>JANQDE010000268.1:47842-58834 GCA_037157785.1 Cephalotes varians
GTTTGAACCTGGAATCTCCTGACTTGCCGGGGCAGGCGTCTTCCCAATTAGACCACCGAGGCATATGGTAATATTTATCGCAATAACCAATATCTATTAAGGGGTAACGCATTGTAAGGCCAGCGTGTAAACAAATAACAAATTTCTTTCGACCGATATATGAGAACATCATAGCAATTTAAAACACGGCCAAATACGGTTATATGACCGGCAGTGTTCGGCGCGTAGTTTGAATATACTAGATTATAGTTTAATTTAAATAAAAATAGAATTATTATTGAGCACTGACACCTACCTCTGACCGTATTTGGCCGTGTTTTAAATTGCTATAATTTTAATAAACATTATAATATTAAAAAAAGAAGAGAAAAACAAAAGAAAAGAAAAGGGAAAGAGCGGAAGAAGATGAGAGGAAAAAGAAAGATAAATTTTGTTGTTGTGTGTGTGTGTGTGTGTGTGTGTGTGTGTGTGTGTGCGCGCGCGCGCGCGCGCGCGCGTGTGTGTGTCACACTAATATGATATAGAATTTTTCCATCTTTAATTGGTATTCGCAGATCCACTGGATCTGTAAATGTTTTTCACAATCTTACATAATTTCAAGTTAATTTATAATTATAATTATAATTTTGTTTTTTGGATTTTAACCTTTAAAAAATTGTTCAATTATATCAACAATCGCATAAAATGTAAAAGAAGAGAATAAACTGCAGAACAGTCAAAACTTTGCTCTAATGTTTCGTGTATTTGGAAATGCATCAATCCAGAATTTGCGCGGAGCAAAGCGATTGATGTCGAGGACTAGAGAGAGATGCGTGAAAATATCGCTAAGCCGAAATCGCGATTGCGAGAATCCAGGCTTAGCTGCTATTGAAGTGTCGTAGAAACATATTCCGCTCACTTTTCGATTGAACGTTACAGCGCTCTCAAAATGTAAAGTCCTGAACAATGTCCGCTTCTCAGGAATTATTTCAGTAAAATGAGCGAGGACGATTCGAATTTTATTACTTTAAACTTTTCAAAACATTCCCGACAATTAAAGAACACTTTTACATATTAATGAGGGAATATAATAACAAAAAGAAATTTCTAGAAAGTCAGAGATCAAAGGGATTTGTTTTTGTAAATAATTCTTTTGAATTTTGTAACAAGCGCTCCGCGATTTTCTGAACCATTTGCCTTTGCCTTACCTCGGCGCGGCGTGTCGCTTAAGCTTGCGCGAAGCAAACGGAAGACGAATCTTAACTGCCGCACTTTTGTAACAATTACATTAACCATTACTTTAGTTTTAGTTTAATACAGTTTTGGATTCGCAAATATTAGTTAAAGAAATTTCGGAATACCAACTATACAGGATTAATAAATGATTTACAATTTTTATTTGATTTTCTATTTTGTTTTAATTATATATATATATATATATATATATATATATATAATAACTACCTAAGTGCAGCGCTAAATACACCAGCTACGAAGAGACCGGGCAATCCTGGAAATTCTCCTAAAACGTTCATAACTAACAACGGTAATAGCTGATCTTTGGCACGTGCTAGCTGTGTTACACATACAATATTCAATATTATATCAGTTGATCTCAATTATTAATAATGTCATTAATATTGAATATATTAAAGACTAAATAAATATTACCTTAGTTGTAAGTGGATCGCACTCATGATACCAGGCATAAATCAACATACCAGCATATCCACACAAACTAGTCAGCATTGCTATTCCAATCATAAAACACCAGAGTGCTCTAAAATGCATAGTTGTTAAAAACATAATTATTATATAGAATGTATGTAATATATCGAAAACCCTTAATATTCAGAAAATTAGCATTTTCAAAAGAAATGTTTCATGTAAAAGTTATAGGGTTTTAAATGGCGCATTAGCACACACAATATTAGTATGATCTTGGACAGCGTTGTTAAGATCATGTAAAAATCTTTGAAATTTTTAAATAGAAATCTCTATTTTTTTACTGCGTGTAGCTGCTTAGAGAGCTTTTCAAAAAGCTACAACAAAATTATTTTTCATTAAGTATTTTCCGAATTATGAGGATTAAAAGTTACTGCTAGTATCAAGAGACGATAGTGTCTCGCCAAGTTCACGCGTAGCACGAGACGGACCATGTATTTTTACGCGAGACCAAAAGTTGAGACGAGCCGAGATTATCAGATCTCAATAACAGCTGAGCATATTGAGTTGATAATAAGCTTAATTGATAGTGCATACCCAAATTATATAATAAAAGTATGCTTATTTTTACTGTACGTGCTGTAAGAAAAAAGTTATTATAATATAAAGTGTAAAAATAAAAAATCGACCTCCAAGATGTACAGTTTCGATTTTTAGACGTTAAGTGCGCTAGCGTCATTGATTAACACCAATGCTTACAAGATTGCGTTCCGATACTCACTGGGAGTGCTCAAAATCTATAGCATATGTAACGTGCTCTGCAGATATTGAATACTCGCAGCGAATAAGGAACGCAGTCCAAATAACATTTATATATACATATACTAAATTATGGCTGATATTTTTACTAAACAAGTATATGTAGAGAAGGTATATCTAACATTTGGATTGAAGCCAATAATGCGCAAATTAGAAAAAGACAATGGTCTAGAAATATTAGAGATATCTGTATTATTTTCTTACAGAAAATTGATAAGCAATTGCTGGTATTATTTGAGTATTTGACCGTGTCTCTTGATAAAATAAGTAATAAAAAAATTATTTCAAAAACGATGAGTCTTTTTAGTTTTATATAGTAAATATTGAAAGAGGCCATTATATACAAGTATATATAGAAAAGATAATGATAAGATTATTTAAGTTAATGATGCTTGAATTAGAAAAACGTGATCTAGAAATGATATAACATTTATATTTTGTATTTTGGAACATAATTAATTAAAGAGCACCGTCATATACTGAAAATATGACGGGGGGTGGTGGTGGAACCTTTAACAAAATCTAATTAATTTATATATTAGTAAAGAAAAGAAATAATATCTATCAAAAATTTTAAAAAAGGTAATTTTTGATAGATTAGCACTACAAGAATATGTATTATATGAATAAAAAACGTTTCCATTTAAAAATTTCAAAGTGATTTTTATGTAGTCTTAACGCTATCCAAGGTCACACTAATATTGCACCACTCATAACCATAATACAACTTTTGTATGCAACATTTCTTTTGGAAATGCTTATTTTCCGAAATATTATGAGATTCCGACAATTTTCGTATAACCTATATACTTACGATTATATATATATCTGTGTACTTACAATTTGATTATTTGATAATAATTATAATTAATATTTATAATATTTATGATATAATTAATAATATATTTATATAATAATATATTTATAACGTAATATAATTATAATAATTATGAATTATACTTTTATAACTGTGATATCACACAATGTTTAATTTTTCGAATATAAAATTATATTTTAAGTCTACTGTACATAATCAATACGAAAAAGTTAGCCTTAAACTATCAGGTCGGAACTGCAAAAGTTCTCGATTTTTGTTTTTATTACAATAAAAAAAAAATCCATACAATATAAATTAATCGAGTATTTTTCACGATTTTTTCTCATCTTCCCGCATTTCGTCCTCTTCCACAACTGCAAGGTGTCCGAAGCGTTCTTTGTCTCTGATATCGAAATCTGTTTTTAAATCATTTAAACCAATCGTTTAAATCAATTCGCACACGTTCTAATGACTATAATATTTTCTCTATACGTCTCACAAATAATTCTGTGTGTGCATCAGCAATAGTGAATATACTCTTTTAGTGAACAAAATAAAAGATTAATGAATATGCTCTTTATCTGGCTCGTACTAAATATAAAGTTATATTTATATCTATGGCTTCTCGAATAAATGTTAATGCAGAAACGTCAACTTACAAAAATCTCATAAACATTTCTTTATAAAATTATACTAACGCATATGTACAGACATCTATCCACATCGGTAAGAACTTTTGCACTAACCGATCTAATAAAAACCAAAAAAACATTTATCTCTTAATTCGTAAAAGATCGTAAAAATTTTAATATGTATAAACCATATGTATAAACCATATTATGAAAGTATGGCGAAATTTATTGCAGAAATAATATTTTTATTTTTTGTTTAATTTTTGTAAAATTATTAGTTTAAAATATTATTCCTTTTGTATATATATATATATATATAATGTATGAAATAAAGCAAAAATTAAAAGCATAATTAAAGCGAAAATTCATACACGAACTCGCCGAAATCCCACAAATTTTCCGCAAATGATTCATGAACTTTACCAGCATTGCTAATATAATTGTTATGCTTATGTATTATTTTATTTATTGTTACAATATGTATCTAAAGAATAAATTTTCCAAGTTCAAATCAATATTTATATTAATGTATCAATACAAATTTATATTAATATATCAATACATTAATATTCAAATTAATATATAATGTATCTATAATATATAATGTACTTATTCTCTTTCTCTCTTTCTTTAAAAAAAATATGTTGTTTTCATAAAAAAATTATTAAAGTAGAATACCTTCTAGCTGATTGCAAAGTGGGAAGTGATAAATATCGTTGAATCATATTTTGATTAATGACGGATATCTGCAGCAAATGTACGAAACCGCCTATAGAAAGCGCCCAAATTGTATGTCTCGTTAAAGGACTCCAATCCGTCCTAAGGAATAATCACGTTTTAAATTGTAATTAATATCTTTCTAATACATTCTTATTCTAATCACTCTTTTTCTTCCTCTCTTTCCCTTCCTCTCCCTGACCCTTCCTTTCTCCATTTCTTTCTTCTTTCCTTTCTTTCTTTCTTCCTTCTTCCCACTCTTTTCAATGCTTGAAAAGACACTATCCTAAAGCACTCAATAAATAGTGATTGTTCATCTATTCCCTCTCTTTCTCTTCCTCCCTCTCTCTCTCTTTCCTGTCTTCCTTCCTTTTTTGTCTTTTTCTTTCTCATTGTCTCAAAAAATGTATACATATTTTATTTTATACAGAATGTCTTAGAAACAGGATCTAACAAGGAAGATTAGGCAACCCGGAAATTCAAAAAATTCTGAAACTTTGTTTGCAAATAAAGTAGTTCATACGTAACACAAAACTATTTTCTGTTGGTGCAGAGTTCGATTTTAAAGGGATAAAATCACCCCTTTAAAAAATCAATTTTTTTCTTTCGAAGCGAATATCGAAACTATAAGAGATAGAAAAAAATTATTAATAAAAGTTGAATGGTTTCAAGAATACTTTCTAACAATAATAATAAAATATTTTTCTAATACTTTTTTTAGTAAATTTTCCCCATTCACCTTTTTCGTAAAATTTGAAATTTTTTAATGACCAAATTAAAGCTTATTTTAAAAGAAATTCATCCATGTATAATAATGTTATTTTCCGATATACTATTTTTGAGAAATAATGACCGCCTATGTACACATGCTATCCGTACGCACTCCTGCGCTCAAATCTTGACGGAACACGTTTTAATCGCATCTTTCTGTAATAAGAAACGACGATAAAGACAAATACAAAAATTCAAAAGTAATATAATAAAATATGTATATGATATACATATCAATTATACAATCTGATACCAATTATACAATATGATATCATCATAAATAGAAAATAA
Source organism: Cephalotes varians (assembly GCA_037157785.1). Lineage (NCBI taxonomy): Eukaryota > Metazoa > Arthropoda > Insecta > Hymenoptera > Formicidae > Cephalotes > Cephalotes varians. The sequence continues at coordinate 53,534 of JANQDE010000268.1, forward strand.
TTTTCCATTTATAATTATTTTTTGGAAAAACATGCGAATGAAAAGTGTTGCTCTCTTATAACAATTTCTCTGAAATAAATTTACAAGGAAAGTAATTCGGAAATTCAGAAAATTCTAAAATTTTGTGTGCAAATAGAGTAGTTCAACCTAGTAGGTTCAAAGTAATACATATAAAAATTATTTTTTGTTAGTGTAGAGTTTGGTTTTGAGAAGAGAAATCAATCTTGAAAGAAATGATTTCCTTTTTGCTAGAATAATTGCCGAGGTAAGAGATATCGAAAAAAAATGTAAAAGTTGCATCTCCTTTTTATGTCTACAAAAATGCGTATAGATAAGTATCGCAAAATTCATGTTCATTTTTCATTTTTCAAGTTATCCATCAATTTTTAAAATTATATTTTTTGTACTTTGTAAATTTATGCGAAAATATTTCTCCATAATCTCTTTTCATGCATTTCACAATTAATTTTTGCTTATTATCAATTGCCTTTTGTTAAAAAAAAATTAATCGAATTTTTAAAGTCCGTTTTAGCAGGTTTGATTATTAAAGTGGTAATGCTTTCATAAAGCGACATTTAATTATTATTAATTATTATTATTATTAATATATATTTCAAGCAACGTTCAATTATTTAAGCAAGATAGTATAAACTTGTAACTACATAAAAAATAAAACTAATTAAATAAAACTAATCAGTGATGTACACAAATCATAACAACAGCATGTATATTATTTGCTGTTATTTTATTAGATTATTTTACGTAGAGTCACATTGATAATCTTATCGAAGTGTCTGATTTACATAATGTGGATTTAACTATTTTGTAAATCGCACAAAAAAAATTTTGCAGTAGTAAATAAAATATTGAATAGCATCAAATTTGCAGTCAATATACTTGCGATGGTATAATAGAAATCTTATTCGTGTGTCTATAATGCGTTTACTAAATCCGATTTTTCGCTGTAATTTTCTCCATGGACACTGTGCGAAATAATATGGAGGAGAATATTGACAATGAGAACGATAACACATCGTTTAAAAAAGTTTGGAGAAGTAGAGGATAGTGTTGATTTACTAATAAAGAACTTATCGTACTTGTCATTATCGAATATGGAAGTGCCAGATATAAAAAATATAGAAGATTTTCCCAACTAGTCATTGCTGCTGCAATCAATTGACGGCCAAGATGATATAAATATTGAAACTCTAAGGAATCAAATGAAGAAAACAAGGAAGAGGATAAAGAAAAGGACGAAGACAAAGATAAGGAGAAGAACGAGAAAGAGTATATGCGCGATCATTTTGCTCTAGAGATTGTAGTACTGATAGATGCGATTAAAACGTGTTCCGTCAAGATTTGAGCGCAGGAGTGCGTACGGATAGCATGTGTACTAGTAACTAGCGAAATCAAAGAAGAAAAGGAAGAAGATTTACAGTAAATGTATGTATTATACTTTTAAGATTTTGGGAATGATAAGGCGAACAAGCAAACGTGTGGCTGCAGCAGATCCGCGACACTGCCGCATAACATAAATCATATTTATATGAATTTTTCATTTTTCATTTATTTAATTGCAAATTTACAATTAAATAAATGAAAATTACATATTTATTGTTTAATCATACATATAGAGTTATACTACTACAAAATGACAACTACTATAAAAATTATGATTTAGAATTATGGTTTAAAATTGATATAGTAATGATATTCTTCATAAAAATGTTTGAAACAGAAATATTCGTTATATGCACAACACATAAAAGCGGCCATCAAGTATTTGGTATATATTTTTCCTTTCTGAAGAAACAGAAATTTGATGCGTTTCTAAATATCCGCTTTTAAACCATATTGAAAAAGACTTTTAAATCTAGGCGAAGAAAGTTGATTATGGTTAATAATTGCAATTTAATTATCTCATTATAGCAGTGAAAATTGATATCATTTTCTTGAAGAATTATATTATCCAAAAATGTTCGTGCGAAATTTTTCCATATTCAGAAACTAAACATATCTAAAGATTGAATGACCCGTTGTTTTCTTTGAATGGTTGAAAATTGCTAGCTGGCTCGGGCAGTGTCCCGAGTCTACGAGTCGAGTAGAAGTTTTTACGGCCGGTATTTAGTAGACAGACTTCGCTGAACCAAGTCTTGAAATGTTCAGACGTTGAGTTTTTCTGATCTTGAAGCTTGGATGTAAATATTAACTGGAATAGAATTTCTAGCATCCTTGGTCCAAATGTTCCCGTAAGCTCCTTCAAAATTATATACAATGGTGAAACAAGAAGTCCGTCTGCCAAAATAATAGGTATTATAATATAACTACGTTGTGGGCCTACCGTCTCCACATTTTCGCTGTTGACGAATTTGCTATATGCCTCGCATAAAGAGCAAAAATACAAAATGGCCATAGCACAATGATTAGTGCGATACACTCCGGAGGATCCAGGTTTGATTCCGCCTTATCATGCTACAATATTTTTCTAATTAATAATAATAATAAAATAATATATTATAAATATAAAAGATATAAGATAAAAAAATATTTTTCTCTCTTAACGGCATAACAAGACTTCGATCTTCACCGATCAAAACATTCTCCTAATCGGAGGACCATTTACCAGAGGCTCTAACAATCACAAGGAATCCTGAAGATGAAATCGTGACGACACAGAGGACTCGCAATCCATACAAAATGTAGAAGATATTGATTGAACTGTTGCTTAATTGTTTTTACTCCTGATTTCGCCCAGAATGTACTTCAAAATTAAAGCCACTCTCGTTTGTATTATAAATTTCTCCAACTCCGATAGTTGGAATGTTGACCTTACGTTTGAAACAAACGTATTTGCAATATCTTGTAGGGTGCCAATATTTTCAAGTGTAAATTGCGTCCACTGTTATTTTATGGGAAACAATTTTGTGCACAAGTACAGTACTACAATCTCTAGAGCAAAATGATCGCGCATATACTCTTTCTCGTTCTTCTCCTTATCTTTGTCCTCGTCCTTTTCTTTATCCTCTTCCTTGTTTTCTTCATTTGATTCCTTAGAGTTTCAATATTTATATCATCTTGGTCGTCAATTGAAATTTCTTGAAATTTCAAATCCACTATTTACTTGCCTTGAATTCGGGTAGATCTATTTGGTCCTTTGCTTCCAAGGCCCATAATCTCAAATTCATATTATGAATAATAGATTTTCTGTCATAAGCTTCTTCAAACTTTTGCAGAACATATTCCACAATAAATGAAAATTTATCTGCATTTGTTTCATCTTTTTCTACACTCTCTTCCTACCTATATACGAGGGTCATTCAATAAGTAACGAGACAAATTACTATTGCTCAAAAACGGTTTATTCAATCAGTACAAAACTTTGGTTACTTTTCAACATAGTCCCCAGCAACACTTATACACTTGTCCCATCTTTCTGCTAATTTGTAAATGCCCTTGGCATAAAATTCTTTGGGTTGATCTCGAAGCCACTTTTGCACCTGATTTTTGACCTCTTCGTTGGATTAAAAATGTTTCCCTCGTAGACCCTCTTTAAGGGGTCCAAACAGATGGAAGTCTGATGGGGCGATCTGATCACGGTACGTTGTTCTTCCACGGTGCAATTCTCGAGCGGACTCACCATCGTTAACTGAGTAAATTTGAGGTTATGTTTACAAAATATGATTGATCAGATGTCATCGCAAGGTTGCCAACTTTATGTCCTGAAAGTTTCATATGTATCAATTCAGCCGTTTTTGAGCAGGAGTAATTTGTCTCGTTACTTATTGAATGACCCTCGTAGCTGTTGCAAGAATTTAACCTTACAAAAACGTGTCTGTATTTAAAAATCATTATTTAAAAATCAAATGAGTTTTTTCCGTTTTTCCAAAACTCCAGATTTCTCTTATAATTGAATTCATTGCCAACAATACATTCTGTAGAAAATTGTCAAAATTGTGATTTTATCTTCTACAGCCGTAATATATTTTACAATTTGTGGTCCATGTGGTTTTGATGGATTAGCAAAATCAAGAATGTAATCATATTCTACATTGACAACGTGTATTTTGAAAATTGTTTAGAATATTAACAATTTCATTATAAACTTCAATTTCCAAAGGTATATAGATCTTACACGTCAGGCCACGCAGGCGCCCACGGAGCACGCGAGGAGAAAAACATGCCCTCTCTTCGTTGCCTCTTTCCGTCTTTCCTTTCTGGCCCCTCGATTCACTTACCCCCTCCATATAGCGCTCTTCCGCAATGATACTTGGTTGCGTTCGGAGAGCGCGCTCTCAGCGCTATCGCATCATTTTATCCTTATTTTATGTCTAATGAAAGATAAAGATAGAAGAAAGATAGAAGAAGTTGCTGCTAACATATTCATTACGTTAGTGACATTTAATGGCGTCATTTTCAAAGAAGAGAAATCAAGTATGATAAGACGAACTATTCAATAGAATGAGTGAGTGCTGTCGCAAATGAAGGAAATAATACTTCCTTCGGCATATTTATGTGAATCAAAAAGATGCGATTACATAAATTTATTTACCGAATAAATGTGCAAAAAGATTATCAATTGCATCATTTTATTCCTTTGTACCTAACTTAACCACATTAATTTTGTCAATATTATATTTTTATAAGAGTTTTTATAAGAGTTACATGTCAAAATAAAGTTTTCATAAAATAACTTATTTTTCGTGCGATTTGCAAAATAGTTAAAATATCCGCATTATACAAATCAGACAGATAAGATTATCAATGTGACTCTGCGTAAAATAGTCTAATAAAATAACAGCTCAAATAATGCACGTGTCTTGCTGTTGTTATGATTCGTGTACATCACTGATTTAATTAGATTTATTTTTAATGTAGCTGTAAGTCCATATTGTCTTGATTAAATAATTGAATGCTGTCTGAAATGTATATTAATAATAATTAATAATAATTAAATGTCGCTTTATGAAAGCCATTTTAATAATCAAACAGACTTTAAAAAGTCGATAATTTTTTTAACACACGATAATTGATAATAACAAAAATTGATTATGAAAAGAAATTATAACGGTTCGTCTTTTGGTAAGCGGAAACGGAACGGTTTTGCCGGATGTGCTCGTCAGGATTTCCAGGTTCGGACCAGCAGAGACTTAATTCAGATTTAATGGTTAAACAAGAGCGTTTTTTATTCGGTCATATATTTACAAATTGATCACGCGGTGCGTGTGCGTGTGCGTGCGTGCGTGCGTGCGTGCGTGCGTGCGTGCGTGCGTGCGTGCGTGCGTGCGTGCGTGCGTGCGTGCG